>CM034359.1:65057819-65163712 GCA_019925275.1 Mytilus edulis | reverse complement strand
GTAATATAGTCAAATGTATGTGTGTACCTTTTAAAACAGATATATCATGTTAAGGAGGGGTATTTGCGAAAAATACCAGTCGAGAGAATGTTAAATTTCGCGAGCCGTAAGACGAAGGAAATTCATTCTCAAATATCCCTAAAGAACATGCTATATCTGTTTAATTACACCGAATGTTAATGTTCAAAAACGCATTGATGATCGTGACGTTACAAGCGTCCAGTCGGATAGAGTATTTTTTGGCAAATACCACGGCGGAGATGGTAAAAAAGGCATATCATTTTGGCAAATACCCCGGCGGCGTTAAAAAATTGACGATATTCATTTTATAACAGTAAATTGGTGAAAAATACAACCAATCAAAATCCAGGATTCTTACATAAGGTGTAATTAAGAATTAAATAGTTTAAAAGCCGGTCTTGTGGTTTTGTTGTTAGCACACAATAGGAAAAATGTACTTTATTTTCAATTTCTTCTCATACTGACTGCTGGCATTTATTTCAATTTTAAGTAGGTAATAAGTTACCATGATTCTTTCTATAAATCATAGGTCTACAAATGTTGTTTGAAGATATAACAATGGAAATGATTTAGCCTTCATATTTAGTTATTTCATTGCAAAGATACATTGAAAGGAAAGCATACGGAATCATGTCAATTGATAAATATTTCAGATGCTTTGTCAGGTCAAGTTCAAATATATTTGAGAACATTGTAGTAAACTTTCAATAAAAAACAGAAAACTGCACAATCAACTTACTTTGCTCAAAAAACAATAACCCACTTATAAACGTATCATCTTACTAACTTCGACAGTGGCTGTAAGTCAAAGTAAAACAAATTACCCCATTTGATGAGTTCAAAGCGAATTATTATATAATGAGCCCCTTCACCTTTTATAAACCAAGGTAAATCAGCGTTGTTTGATTTTCAGAAGTACAATATTACTCAAATTCCACATCAATAAAGTACGAAAGATTGATAATGAAATACGTTGCTACAATAAATTATCCATTCATTATGAGAAGCTGCATTCGTTGAATATGATTTATGCTTCAACTTCATCAAAATTTTAAAATTGAAATGCTATGAAAACAGCAGTAGATCTTAGGGACAGTTGAAGGCTATAATTCGGGAAATACCTAACCAAAAATCACTTCAAAGAAGTTTATACATGTTACACGGACACCTGTTAAAGATGGTTATATAATACTTGTTATGGTCTATATTTTTGAATCCCGTTATCAGAGATATTTGACCCCTCCCCTAAAAAAATCGTCAATGAAAACATATTACGGAAAAGTAAAAATAATGTTTAATAAACATGTTAGGCTGTTTAACCGAAGACACAAATCAACAAATCAATTTATCGTGAAAGAAGAAATATATGATTGCTTGTACCTGCATATGCTCAAGTTTATTTGAATCCTTCTTAACATACAACATATAAACAAGAAGATGTGGTATGATTGATGAGACAACTCGTGACAAGAGACTAAATGACACTGCATTTACCAGCTATAGGTCATCGTACGGCCTTCAACAATGAGCAAAGACCATACCGCGAAGTTAGCTACAAAGGCCCCGAAATCACAAATATAACACAATTTAAACGAGAGAACTAACGACCTTATTAATGTACAAAATGATTAACAAAAAACAAATATGAAACACAGCAACAAACGACAACCACTGAAATACAGGCTCCTTATTTAGGATAGGCACATTTATGCAGAATGTGGCTGGGTTAAAAATGTAAGCGGGATAACCTGGGACTGTTTTCAAGTGGCCTAGATACTGAAACAAGTCGTTGAAAATTCTTTCGTTTCCTCACTAAAAAAGCTTCTGTTTTATTTTCTATTGCAATTATTTGGAAATGCTAAGGACAAGCATGTGACCAAATCCTTTTTCACATATCTTTAATGAATTGAAAAAAGAGAAGTTTGTTCAGTAGAAGAAAACGATGTAAAATTTATACCTTTGCTTTGTTAATCTCGCTGTAAGTCATGACACTGTTTTCATGTCGAATTGTGCAAACATGCAGTTATAAATGTCAGGATATAAAAATAACAAATTTCATGTATCTATAATGATGTCGAATTTAGTTTAAAATAAAAAGCATGTTAGTTACTTCAAAGATATGTTCTAACATCATCCTTCATACTTTTACATGTAAAACGTTCATGTTTCAATAATTTGCGTCGTATATAAGTCCATTTATAAGCAAAAGTACCAAGATTTGAACGTAATTCGTTTAACCAGACTGCAGGATGAATGAATTTTTGCATCATGCTATTATAGTTGTTTTGGTTGTGGTAATGTTATGGACATATGTTGTCCAAGCACAAGAACCAGATGGAGATGGGGATGAAGGATAAATGGTTTGTTTTTTCATTTATTTAGTTGAACTTGATATCTTTGATACGTTATTTTTCGAAATAATTGTATAAATCGCGCAACAACGTCTTGGTTGTTGTTAGCGGTAATCAAATAAAACTTCAAAAATTATCTATAATTCTTATTTCAAAATTTTGAAAACGTTGTTTCGAAACAATTCTTTCATTCTTGTTTATTTTGAGCGGACATTTACAACTTCAAAAAATGCTTCACAGGAATCTGGCTGTTTGATTAAAATAGGAAATAGGAATCGCAAAGTTTTATTTTCTAAATTCATAAATCTGGTTTCGTTTGGTAGATTTAGAAAAACGTTAGACATTATGGTCTTATATGTGATGATTAATACTTTAGTTTGTAAAAATGTGATTTATCTATTAGATGTAATTGCATTGAAACTAGTTAAACAAAAATGCGAGTACTCTTTAAAGGATGTGTTTGACTATTGCTTTTATGTTTTTTGTTTTGTTCGTACCGACCTTCTGATGAAAAATAATATTTGCAGTAAGTCTTTGATTTGCTATTATACCATCGTTCAAGGTTATGGAGAGGGTTGAGTGCTCACAAACATGTTTAGTTCTTTCACATTTCTTTTTGCTAGTCCAACGTTAGGAGCCGGTAGGTCAATGGTTGTTGTTGAGACATGTCTGTCATATTTGTTTTTTGTACATTGTTTTTGCCATTAGATATATTGTTAGTTTTCTCGTCTGGATTGATTCGCATTTTACATGTTTGCGTCTATGATAGATAACTATATGGTGTGGGTTTTTCACATTGTTGAAGGTCGTATGTTAACTTATAACTGCTTATATCTTCCTTTATTTGAACCATTTTGGATAATTGTATTTTTTGGAATAGTGCCACATTTATTGTCTTGTAATTTAAAATTAAGGTGGATTTTTTTGGGTCTTATTGGTTATACATATCTTTTACCTCAAGTATTTAGTTAAAAATACATCCCCTGTTCAGCTATTTCCATAATCAGTTGAATACGGCTACATTAAAACTAAATCAAATACGCATTTCCTGAATTGGTCATAATGTAATTCCGGTTTTGTGTTGTGTTATTTGTTTTTTGCATAATGAAAAAAGTTTATAACTTTACTCAAATATTATACGACAGTAGTGAATATTTGAACTGTTGTATTTATTAAGCGAGGACCTTCGTTTTTTGGTTCCCAATGCTCTTCCACGTCGTACTTTATTTGTTTTTTTTAAATTTTATTTGAGCGTCACTTCTGAGTCTTTTGTATACGAAACGCCCGTCTTACGCAAATACAAATTTTTATCCTGGTTTCTATGATATGTTTCTATATATATATGTAACACTCCCAAACGTGTCCTTCCCCCCAAACGTGTCCGATTCCCCCAAACGTGTCTTTTCTCCCTAAACGTGTCCGAAATGTACAATATTCCCCAAACGTGTCCGATTGCATAACCCCCAAACGTGTCCAATAATTGTTATTCGCCAAAACGTGTTCAATATTTAACGCCAGAACGTCACACGTCTTTTAGCGCTAATACATGTATCTCCTAAATAAAATCGCTAATAACGTTTACGGCAATTCTATGATGGGAGACACAGGTGATGAAGTTGTCATTTATCAGATTTAGTTAGTTCAATGTAGGTTTTTAATGATTATAATAATTGCAAAATTAATCTGTTACTATTAATTAACTTTGACTGAAATTGCTTATTGTCCAGTTGCAAGTATTTCATATTCATTTAGAGCGAACATACACATAATTCTGGAGTTGAATTAATCGTTAACTTTGTTAATTATTTGTACTTATAAACTCCGATGATGCCTTTTATATTTATCCGAATATTGCATGGCGGGCTTTTAACAGCATTTTTTTCTCTCACTTTTGTCAATAGTTTGTGTGTATTTCAAAAGCTCATCAAATCATAAACTGGTTATCCGGTTACAAGTTTTTAATTTTTTACATTTTTACTGTACACATTTACTTTAGACTGTTGATTGTCCAGTTGCCGGTGTTTCACGATATTTAGAGAGAACATACAAATTTTAATGTGCAGAGAAAGGGACACTTTGACCCGTTAACTGTACGGTTTAACTAAACATTTTTGCTTACAATTTACATACGACATAGCCGAAATGACGCCCCCACTTTTACCCAGTTTAAAATTTTTCGGCCGGTTTAAAAAAGTACTAACCGTAAACGTACCTTATCTATATTTTTAATGAAATGGTAAAATTAGTACTAGTATACGTTAATAAAATAGCAATAACCAAATAACGCTTGATATGGACACGTTTTGGGGATTGGACACGTTTGGGGGTTAGTTGAGAAATGGACACGTTTGGGCGTTTATACAAATGACACGCTTTGGCGCTGTTTTCAACTAGACATGTTTGGGGGAATCGGACACGTTTGGGGGGAAGGACACGTTTCTGAGTGTAACATATATATATAATATATATATATATATATTTAAAAGCGTATATTTAATACAATATTACAATAGTTCTCTTGGTCAAGTTTTATGCATTGAAATGACCTGACCGATTATTTACGAAAGTAGTGGGGAACCAATTGTGCCCTCTTCTTGTCGACTTGTTTCTTTATTATTATGAGGCTGACTTTATACAGGAACTTTTTAGAAAGAAAGATAAGAAGTTAGCAATATCCTTTAACTCTACTTTCCGCTATATAGATGATGTTCTTTCACTAAATAATTCAAAATTTTGTGACTATGTTGAACGAATCTATCCCATCGAACTAGAGATAAAGGATACAACAGATACAGTTAAGTCGGCCTCATATCTTGACCTACATCTAGAAATTGACAATGAGGTTCGGTTGAAAACAAAACTTTACGACAAAAGAGATGATTTCAGCTTTTCAATTGTGAACTTTCCATTTCTAAGTAGCAACATTCCAGCTGCCCCTGCATATTTGGTATATATCTCCGAATTGATACGATAGTCCCGTGCTTGTATTTCCTATCATGATTTTCTTGATAGAGAGTTGCTGCTGACAAGGAAGCTATTAAACCAAGAGTTCCAAATGGTTAAGTTGAAATTTTCCCTTCGTAAGTTTTACGGACGCCATCACGAGTTGGTTGACCGTTATGGAATAACCGTTTCACAAATGATATCGGATATGTTCCTTACATGGTAACTACAATCCCCTTCCTTTTCATGAATTTGACCTACCGAATTAGACTATTTACCGGATTTGTTATAACATCAGCAACACGACGGGTGCCACATGTGGAGCAGGATCTGCTTACCCTGCCGGAGCACCTGAGATCACCCCTAGTTTTTGGTGGGGTTCGTGTTGCTTATTCTTTAGTTTTCTATGTTGTGTCATGTGTACAATTGTTTGTCTGTTTGTCTTTTTCATTTTTAGTCATGGCGTCGTCAGTTTATTTTCGATTTATGAGTTTGGCTGTACCTCTGGTATCTTTCGCTCCTCTTTTATACACGGCTTTATAACTATTTTGATCTGAGCGTCGCTTATGAGTCTTATATAGAGCAAACGCGCGTCTGGCGTATTAAAATTATAATCCTGGTACCTTTGATAACTATTAACATTATGGTTGTCACATGGTGAGCATGATCTGCATATCCTGCCGGGGCACCATAGTTCAAGTTATGTTTGTGTAATTCAGGCTTTACATTTGTATGTAGGTTGCGCGGGCATGTGTGTCGTTATTGGGATGTTAGAACCATAATATGTAAAAATTAATAGTTTTTAAAATGTATTCCTATTTTTTTTTTTTAGATTTTTAACAACGCATTTGAAAAAAAGAACAGCTGACAGTAGAAATATCAGTGTGATGTTCATTAACAGTATACATAGATAATCGGATGGACTCTCAATACATTATTTTTTATAAATGAAAATTATATTCAGATGTAAATAAAGGCAACAGTAGTATACCGCTGTTCAAAACTCATAAATCCAGGGACAAAAAACAAAATCAGGGTAACAAACTAAAACCGAGGGAAACCGAAAATATCGAAGTTTGCTGCATTCAAAATTAGATAAAGTACATAAATGCATTTGTCTTCATGTATTTTATGGCTTCTTTTATAGTTTATTTAACTGACGGTACACACGTACATCTCTTACAGTTGGTGTTATATTGCAAGATGTTATCAGATTGAAACCAAGGGAAAATTGCTGACGGACTAATCCAATTCAAGTATTTGTAGATACGGAAATCATATAAGAGTTATGAAAAAACACTAGAAGTGCATTTCGACAAATGATATCATTAAAGAGTTTACAAAAAATATCATCAGAGACCCGATAAATCAGTTTTTTTATAAATCTGAACAGATGCATTACAAATGTTTGGACCTTGAGATAACCTCATTTTTTTTGCATTTTATGAGATTGTCATACAAGTGAGAGGTTTTATTAGCTATAAAACCAAATTTAATCTATCATTTTTTATATGAGAAAATATCTGTACTAAGTTGGGCATATGATAATTGTTATCCAGGTTTTTGCTGTGTTTGAGTTTTTGATTTTGCTATTCGATTATGGACTTTCTGTATTTGAATTTTCCTCGAAGTTCGGTATTTTTGTTATTTTACTTTTTGCTAATACATATATAAGCGTTTTGATTTGCATTTAGTCTTTCCCGAAGAAAAAGAAACCGACGTATGATTGCAAGCAAGACAAAAGAGAGGCAAAAATAAATAAAGGGATGTTCAACCTTATAAGTCGAAGACTAGTAAAAAAAAAATGAAAATTGCAAAAATGCAAAAGGCTACATGCTATTTTAAAACGAATTGCAAAAATGCCATCATCCTAACATAAACATGTTCTCATTGAAATCTAGAAGCGTATTATGTATACACTGATTATTTTGAGAAAGTAAAGATTAAATTTTTCATAACATGAACGTTAAATTAATGAAATAAATAAAATTGAATATGGAAATGGGGAATGTGTCAAAGAGACAACAATCCGACCATGAAGTAAACAACAACCGAAGGCCACAAATGGGTTTAAATGCAACGAGAAACTCCCGTATCCGAAGGCATCCTTCAACTGGCCCCTAAACAAATATGTATACTAGTTCAGTGATAATGGACGTCATACTAAACTCCGAATTATACATACGGAACTAACATTTAAAAGCATGCAAGACTAACAAAGGTCAGAGGCTCCTGAAGTGTGAATGACAATAAAACAACTACCTGCGAAGACATATGGCCAAAGATGGGAACTATTTCAAATCAACCGTCATGTGTTTGTATCAATTTGGGAAATATGGAGTATAAATAAGATTTACATTTAGTCGTATCGCTCATTCTCGTCGTACTCTTCATACCTTGTAGAAGAACAATACAATCAACATTACTATAGTTTTCCTTTTGTACTTTACCCCTCATTTCTTTCATATGGCATTGTGTCGCCTATAGCCATCTATAAATGTAAGTTTTCTTTTTAATTTAGTTGTTCATGTATTCAAACATTTAGATTATTATTTTTTGATATTCTATTCCAGTGTTCATTTTTTTGGACGTGATGATTCTAAGCTAGTTGTTTTCAACGAATTCGGGGGAAATTGTCAAAATCTCTTTCTTCGACACAATTCTTTAAACGAATTGGTCATTTCTTGATTTAGTTTTAAGGTTTTAAACATACTGAAAACTTTTAAATGTTGTAAGTTCTTTAAAAGCTTAATTTTTTTTGTTTCAATAAGATCTGTCATAATTTAAAGAGGTTATAAGGATACAAGTATAAAAAAACCGTTGAAGCTATCAAATGATACATCACCTATTAGCAATACATAATCCGAAAGATTTTAAATTTGACACATTTAAGTCTCAAAGTACATATTCATTACACTTCTTGAAACTTCAGTCAACATAAACTGTAAGCACTCTTTGATTCGAGCACCATCATTGCGTTTTGATTCAACAAAACGCAGGTCTGGCATACCGAATAAAAGCATGTCATTTTTTACGTGTTTTTGTAATTGGGAAAAGAAATATTCAATGATATCGCGTTACGTCCCCGAGGGTATCACCAGCCCAGTAGTCAGCACTTCGGTGTTGACATGAATATCAATTATATGGTAATTTTTATAAATTTTCTGTTTACAAAACTTTTGAATTTTTCGAAAAACTAAGGATTTTCTTACCCCAGGAGTAGATTACCTTAGCCGTATTTGGCACAACTTTTGGGAATTTTGGGTCCTCAATGCTCTTCAACTTTGGATTTGTTTGGCTTTTTAACTATTTTGATCTGAGCGTCACTGATGAGTCTTATGTAGACGAAACGCGCGTCTGGCGTATAAAATTATAATCCTGGTACTTTTGATAACTATATAGCAACTTACAGATTTAACGAACATTTAAACAAACAATAAACATTTTCGAGCTTTTAAATTCACCTTGACTCTTAAGAAGAGTGGAGATGATTTATCAGGCTTATCAGATATCTATCCTATCAATACCCCACCAGTTATATGTATAACCGAAGATAACCTCAACATGGTTATTTACTTTACTTGTATATGATACAATCAGTGATTGCGTGTCTAAGTTACGTTTGATTTCTTTTGATCTCTGTCGTCCTGGTTTTATTTCAAATAACGTAGAGGATCGATCAGCAACATTTTCACACCTCATCCTTTCCAATTATTTATAATAAATAAACTTTTTAACTGGTTCAATCAGTCTCTTATGAATAGTGCGGACAATCTGAATTAAAAACAAAATGTTAATTTTTTTTTACTCAGACTTGGTCAATATCGCTGCATTATCTTAGACTCATTAGCCATTCCTTCTAAACGTAAGTTTGTATTTCTTTAAAATTTCACATTCATATATTAAGAAAATATTAAATAACAATGGTCCCTATTCCTGAAAGCACAATTGGTGAATTTGGCTAATCTGTTAAGGTTTTTATAATTAGATGGCTTCTCATGAATTGCCTATTGCAGTTACTTAACAGCGATCACACCATAACTCCATTTTGTATATAAAAAAGCTTATACATCTTAAACAACTTTGAAAAAAGAAAATACTTCATTTTCAATACTTTGATGGATATTGGTTGAAAGGCGAAATATACCATTTTTTTAATTCTCCAATATCAAAATTTCCTTAACTTAACTATACATAAAACAAATGCAGAGTGTGTCAAAAAAACATATTTCTCAAAATCAAATAGTCAGCAAAGAGTCCGAGGAAAAGGAGTCCATATTTTTCCATGAATTAGATATCTATTTTTAAGTAACGAAACCACAATGTGAAAAACAATGATTTCCTTTATTAAGCTATTTTGTTTTCGTTCTACACACTTGCTTTTATCACATGAAACAGTTGAATCACGATAACTTTTATCTATCAATGAGAAATGTATATAAAGAATACATGGTGAGTAACTCCATTGAACTTCCGGTTTCGATTTCTGCATAATGGCACAGGCATCTGCACAAAAATGTTTCATTTGTACAGAAAAGAACAGTGTTTTCTATTGTTATGAATGTCAGCATGCCTTATGTGCCGTTTGTCGTGAAAGACATGATAAAGTGCCAGCTTTAAGTGGACACACTATAGCGGATATCAATGTAATCGACCTTTCAAATGTAAAAAGCGATAAGGTCAGGTGTGTTAAACATAAAAAGGATTATTTATATTATTGTGCAAAATGTCGTGATCTAATATGCGGGAAATGTGCTACATCATCGCATAAAGGTCATTCATTTTCTGATATTTCCGAGACCGTATCAGAAAGAAGGGAAGCAGCACAAACAGCTCTACAAAAACTGAAGACTAAAATCGAAGACATTTCAAGTGTGCAAGATACAGTACGAGACAAACACCTAGAAAAACTACATTTAGACAGCCAGGAAATGATCACTGATATAACAGCGACTTTTAAAGAACTTCACACATTCACTAAGTCAAAAGAAGATATTAAGAAAACAGAGGTGGAAGATAATAAACGCATTGCACAACAGAGTATAGAACTATTCCTGAAGAACACTGGTCTTATTCGTGATCGATATACTCAAGTATACACGGCACTGCAAAATATTTTGTGCGAAAAACATGACATAACATTTTATAAATTATACAATGCTATTGATAAAGATATCATTTTCTTAGATGATATTCCGAAGGAACCGATATTCCACTGTGTGCCTTCTTTTGATAGAACAATACTTTACACTGAAATGCTACAATATGTTCAGTCAAAAGCTGATACTAGGTAAGAGACAAATTCCAGTTAGAAAATAACAGATATGAGCATAATGTGTTTGGCTAGAACGACCTATTCAAGTCAAATATAAGACATAGTCGTACTTGGGTTTAAGTTTTGCTCCTAATTTCTTTACTTCTGTAAATGCAACTAGAACACACCCGCGAAATCGCATGCATTTAGAGTGTGGTAGAAAATAGGTACACTTTTGTAAGACGATTTTTTTGTAAATATCTTATTTCAGGAAAGATATCAAAGGTACTTGAGAACAAGACAATATTTTTATCCCTCGCCTCTATTTTTCAAAAACTGTTATTTCTTTGTTTTCTATTAATTTTATTTATTTTCGCGTTCTTTTCTGTATACTACATGTATGAAGAGACATATACTATAAGCTTATATTATATATGACTGTCGTTGATAGTAAACTTTTAACTTTATAGTAAGTTGCAAATACAATTTATTGATATCATATATTTGTTCATATAGTATACATAAAAAGTGAAAATAATTGTCCTGTCCCCAAGTACCTATGAAAATTATTTTGTTATTCTAAACAGTACTAAACAGAAGTCTTGTTTATGGCTTAAAAGTCCGTCCGATGACGGACACAATATTTGGACGCCTTTAATTTCGTTTTCCTCCCAAAATAACCCGAACGGAATAATCCTAAGCGAGGATGACAAATACCACTGTGAATGGTACCATGGACAAAATGGCATTATGATTAATTTATTTATGGAAGGATGAGAAGCGACACACAAATGATGTCTTCTTATTTAATAATTTAGATCCATACACCGATATATTAGGATCGAGCTTTTTACTAATCTTACCTTGCTTTCTTCGGGAAAAAATAATCTAACTTTTTTAAGCTGTCTTCATTAAATGAATAAAAACAAAACTTACTCGTAGTATTTCTTTAACAACCGATTTAATTGCGTCTATTTTTACGTATTGAACTTAAAGTTCATCAACGTTTTTATTTAATGACTGCGATTACTCTGTAACATGATTGTTATTTATATTTATGTCAAAGAGTTGTACGACTATACTCCTTATGAAGCTATAAATAATTTTCACATCAACGATTGTATTTTAATAATTAAAACTAATAATTACACAAATATAACAAGAGCAAAGCTTATATTAATGTCAGGCGTGTAACAAAGGTACAATAACGATAAGAAAAACATAATGCACAATAGCTGGCACAATTGATTACGTTTGCATTATCAAGATGCATCAAATATCTTATACAAAATTATTTCAGAATATGCAAAAACTGCATCACTCAAGAAAAGAAGTTGGTTGATATTGTTGCAGAAAAGAAACAACTTGAAAGGTACAGTAAACTTTTATATAGTTGCACCATTTAAACACAGACATTGTCAGGATACAAAACCGTGCAGGATTGAAGCCTTATTGTTACTTGCAGAACGTCAGTTGGGAAATATTGTCTGCATATTTAGGACACGCGCACACATAAACAATTAATATGATCGGTATATTGTAATAAGTAGCTATATCCCTACCCAAATAAAGAATGGGTGATTTATTAACTGGTAAATGTACGCATGTTGAATTGGCGCAAACTATGATATTGCACTTTATTTGTTGATTTCCTTTTGCATACGTCTGTACATGTTTGTATTAATTTTTATGATTTTATAACATCAAAAGTTGTAATGTAATTTTGTTAAAATGGACCGATTAATATCTATGTTTGCAAATTTCCGTCAGTTTGTTGTCGTCAGACGTGGCTACAAATAGTTATACTAAACAATTTAACCATATATCACACGTATCATCATTAATAAATGTTTTTGAAAATCGGTTTTATATTCAGATGTTCGGATTTCAAAAAGGTTATATATTGAGAAATTCCGAGCATAGAATTACAATCATCTTTCGCCTACGGCACTGGAAATATTAACCTTACTCTGGTGTTGTTAGAGTATATTTACTTTATTGCACAATTATTTCTTACGTTAAATCTTTATTCGTGACGATAAAACACAATTCATTAAAGTGAACTTCATGAAATACTGTGTTTTAAATTATATAACCCTCTACAATTAAATAATCAGGGACATTATTGATGTTCAAAGTTGGACGACACACGTCTTATTTATATTCTTGATTTAAATTGAATATGTAGTGACATGTGTGGCTTTTATTATCTATAAATGTCAACATGTGTTCAGATATGATAATGTGAAGGGGGACTAACAAATATCATACAAGTTGAATTTAATCTAACTTGATTACTAGTATTTGATATCACTTACAAATATGGCTAGATTCTTTTTTTCGATTTAAGACACAGATAATACCAACTAGGTAAAAGTTGGAGTCCGCTATTCGCTAACAAAAGTGCTCATAAAGTGGGAATATACTATTATATTATTTATTTTTAATGTCTTTGGTGTTGCATTTATTTTAACTTGGTTCCTGTCATTCAATGTTGTCATTTGAGCGTTATAGCATTACCATAAGGTGTAGAGGGTTGGCTAGCCAGTAATCAAGGTTGAATTTACCATTTTTTTTCTTAACTTTTTAAAATATCCTGTATTAAGTCAGGAATCTTGCAGTTTTTATCTAGTTGTTCGTTTCTATGAATGTTACGTTGTTGTTTGTTATAGTTGAAATTCTGTATTCTGTTATTTTGTTGTTTTCCTCTTATTATAGTTAGTTTATTTCCCTAGGCCTCGGTTTTTGTTGGTAGCCAAAATCGGTTTTCTTTCAATTGATTGATTACTTTTAAAAGTGATATACTACTGTTATATTTATTTGTGACTCCTAGTGTCAATTTAAAATCTAGATTTTTTTCCCATGTCATCTTATTTTGATTTTATTGCTGTGTTTTAACGCCTTTTTTAAGCAACACTTTTAAGCTTTTCCGTGTAACCAGATTTTATCGATAGAGAAAACGAATGACCCTCGATAGAAAAACTGACATTTCTAGTCAATTGAGATTAGAGTCGAGTGCACTAGAAAGAGCGAAGTTCGAACCCAGTGTTGAATGGCTGGTGATTACTGTTGTGTAGTAACTTCTTAGACAACTCGCCCACCAAGGCCCCTAGTTTCATTTAAGTACATCATAAAGTGCCTGTTAACGATTAAAAGACTAAAATGAAAAAAACAATGAACAGGGATATGTAACTCTTCTTGAGTACCTGATATCAACCCCAGTTTTTAGTTGGGTTCGTGTTACTAAGTCTTTAGTTTTCTATGTTGTGTCTTGTCTACTATTATTTGTTTGTTTGTCTTTTTACTTATTAAGCCATGGCGTTGGTTTTTTTTTATCTTCGAGCTTGACAGTCCCTTTTGGTATCTTCCGCTTCTTTTAAATATCTCTCGATGAATGGATGCAATTCTTAGTTTTCATGAAATAGCTGATAGTTTAAAGTAAATAAAAATGTGAATAATTTTATAGTATCTTCATTATTGAAACTCGAGACTATGTCATCGTTAAGCCAAAAATAAAATGATTTCCAAAGGAAAAAGGGACATGAGTTAACAGTTCTTATTTTCAAAGGTTTACGTAACTTACAGGAATTGAAATCTTGAGTTTTATTGTTTAAAAAAAAATTAAAGCTATCTTCTTAAAACAACATTTAAGCTCTGGTTGCCAACATAGAACTATGTATCAGTATACTGAAGTTCACAAGCATCAATACTTATCGATATCTATACGGATTTTTATGTATTACTGCTTTAAGTGATCATAACACTTGGAATCTATAAAAAGAAATACAGAAGAGCTCCAGGAGGGCTTACATTTAATAATGAGGAGTAACAGGTCTTTTGTCTAAGGAACTAAGCTAATGTTATACTAATGATTTAGAAAAAGGGTGTCTGCGTTGGTAAGATATGTACATTATGGTTGAGTACCTTGAAAAAATTATTTTGCAGAGATGTGGAAAGCATTACAGTTAAACTGAAAGCTGAATCAAACGAAGTCAAAAGATTGTTGATGTCCATTAAGGATATGAAAACCGAGTAAGTAATTTTATTCAAAAGGGTGGACTATATACCTAGAGAACGATTGATATGGGTCGGAATCAGATTTCAAAATTGATAATATTCAAATCTCATTCGCTTTGCCATATAATGAGTTTCTTAACGGGATATTAACATAAATAAGGAATGTATCTATACTTGAGCAATACTTGATTCAAACATAAAAACACACTAAAACGAATACTATATACCTACAGTCTAAAACATCTTGAGTAACTTATGGTTTTCAGGTTAGTTGGAATTGAAATGCTTCATTCTAAATATCGTCTTTATCAGAAGTTGCAGGTTTTATATAACATGCTTAAATATTGAATATCGATGCTGAAAGATGATTTTTGTGCTTCTTTGTTAAATATTTGTTTTTTTTTTAGATTGTACATAGTGATGACTGCTGTACCCATATTTTGACAATTTTACCTATCATGTGTGTTTTGTTCACGAATTGTTTTTTTTTTTTTTTTTTGCAAACATATTTGCTGTCAGTAGCAAGACGGTCGCTGATGACTTTAAACTTACTTTTAGAAATTAAACAAATACTATAGTTTATTCTCTAAAATTGATATCACGATCTTTAACAATGATTCAGTAAAACATGTGTGAAAAGGTTTAAAAAAAAATTCATGTCTTATTCAATATAATAGTTATGCCAGGAAACAGGAGGAGAACAACAGCCTGTCAAAAGAGATCAAATCATTTAAAAAAAGGTATGTTGGTATGAATTATTTCGAGGTAAAAAACAGAAATTGACCTTTACAGATCTTTACAATATTGCTGCTACATGTAGTTCATTACTCAATTCGAGGTAAAAAACAGAAATTGACCTTTACACTATTGCTGCTAGTTCATTACTCAGAATATATCTTTTTCTCAGTTTATATAAATGATAGAAATAGTAAATAGTTTTAATTTAAAAAAGGGTTTTCACTCCATGATATTCATATCATCATATTAGAGAGAGGAGTATAAATTCTTATTTCACTCAAACCATGCACCGTGTAATTAGGAATACAACCATAAATACACAGCCCATTATATTCTTCATATTATCTGGACTGTTTTTTTAATTAAGTGACGTTCATTTAATGTCAAAGCTCAACACAATGTGTATCGCTTTTTGCATTCATGCACTTGTTTATCGCGAGCTCTATGATTCTGTTTTTAAAACTCAACATCAACCCCAGAAATTAATACATTTTCGATCAACAATCAAATAATGATAAACTTATATTCGATTCATTATAAGTGTTAACTATCGTGCACATAGAACTTAGATTATTTATCACGAAGTAACCAACAATGCATTGCATAAATTGTAATATGTTGAGTCTGAGAATTTGTTTAATGTAAATATTAGCTTTGATTTAGTACGAGACCTTTTTAAGCTCATTTTAATTTTAGCCCTTGCCAAAATTTGCTAAAAAATGTGTCTCATGATAAGATTGAATAATTGCATGTTTAGCTTTGTCTATACTGAGTAAATTTTCCCTTAGAAAATAAAAATCATCACGTTTCAAACCAAATACCTTTAGTTTTACCTGAATACGTCATCAAAGATTTTTTTTATCATAATATTTTTCGTTAGTGATTTTGATGAAGCAGAAGCCGAAGTCATGATTTCAGACGTTATCGAAGAGTCACGGTAAGTATAACTTTAAGTAGTGTGTGTGTCAAAGGAATGATACCAGTGATTGTTCTAATTTATCACTTGAACGTCTATAGAGTTAAATTCGTATTGTGTATTTTTTTATCTAGAGCTTAGATTTAGTTGAGGAAATATCTGTTTTTAAGTAATGCTAATTAAGGAGTAGTTCTAATGTGTGCAGTGATTCATTATACAAGTAGACTAGTATAAGAAGTCTCAAAATAACATTCCAAAATGTGAATATTCAATTTTTTATAGATTAAGTAACAAATGTTGAATTGTTCGTTTTAAGTGCCTATAATTATAAAAATGAATGAACGATGTATATATGTGCGTTTGAAACGTTCATCATCACGAACGGCATTGTCTATAAATAAACCAGATTAGCAGATACATCAGAATTACTTTTTTACTTGCAATCATTCATTGGGACAAAATCTCTAATCGATTAATAAGTGTGTTTTGCCTGAATCATTTATATTTCATTCTTTCTGCGTTGGTTAATAAATCAAAATGTTTTATTTTGTAACATTTATGAACTTCACCTTTTTTGAATTTGGCATTCTTTGTTCTATTTGTTTTTCGGTAAGAAAACGTTTTACTGGTTGCAACTCCTAGCATGTTAACTTGAATCAATATCATATGTAAAATGTAATCTATTCATATATAGGGAGATTCTATCCACTAAGCTTTGATTTAGTACTAGACCTTTGAAAGCTCATTCTAATTTTAGCGACTGCCAAAATTTGCTAAACAATACTATTTTACAAATGAACAAAAATGTGTCATATAATACGATTGAATAATTGCATGTTTAGCTTTGTCTATACTGAGTAAATTTTCCCTTAGAAAATAAAAATCATCACGTTTCAAACCAAATACCTTTAGTTTTACCTGAATAAACATCCCAAATATTTTGTACTTAAAAGAATAAATTTTATATCATAATATTTTTCGTTAGTGATTTTGATGAAGCAGAAGCCAAAGTCAAGATTTCAGACGTTATCGAAGAGCCACGGTAAGTATAACTTTAAGTAGTGTGTGTGTCAAAGAAATTATACCAGTGATTGTTCTAATTTATCACTAGAATGTTTTTATAGTTAAATTCGCAGTTTGTATATATAACCTGTAGCTTAGATTTAGTTGAGGAAATATCTGTTCTATACTTATTTAGGAGTATTTAAAATGGGTGTAGTGATTCATAATAGTATAAGAAGTCTCAAAATTAACATTCCAAAATGTGAATATTCAAATGTTTGTAGAGTAATTAACAAATGTTGAATTGTTTGTTTTAAGTGCCCTTACTGATAAAAAATAATAGATGATGTATTTATGTGCATGTGAATATGACAGTTGTTGTCCATTCGTTTTTTATGTGTTGATTTTGCAATGTGATTATGGACTTTCCGATTTGATTTTCCTCTGAGTTAACCATTACCTATACAAATAAGTCTGGATTAGCAGAAACCTCAGACTTACTATTTTACTAGCAATTATTCATTGGGACAAGATCTGTAATCGATTTAGTGTGTTTTTGCCTGATTCAATTATATTACAATCGTATTTCATTATTTCTGCTTTGGTAAATAAAATTAAACGTTTTATTTTGTAATTTTATGAACTTCATCTTTTTGAATTTACCTTTGTGTTTCGCATTCTTTGTTCAATTTTCTTTTCGGTAAGAGAAAATTTTACTGGTTGCAACTCTTAGCATTTCAACTTGGATCAAAAACATCTGTATGTGAATTATTCATATATAGGGAGGTTCTATCCACAAATGTTATTTCTGTACGAAAATCATTAACGGCTGTATTTTACTTAAGTAATAAGTATTGTCCGTGATGTGAAAAGAATGATTAGTAAATTCTGCTCCACATATGGAACTCGTTGTGTTACTGTTTGTATGTTGCTTTTTTGTCCATTTAGTGTATTTTTGGGAGGTATGATTAGTTCAAGAGGTTAATTTTTTTCGTGATTTTCCTAAGAATTTAACAATATGTATAAATAAAATCAACATACATTATTTCATTTTAGTAATCCAACCAATAACCTGTCCTGGTGGAATTCGTTATCAAAACCGACTGGTTTTAGTTTTGGTCGGTAGTAAGTATATACACAGTTGTAGTATGTATCAGTAATTTGTTTATTGTTTCCTTTGCTATTTTGTTTCTGTTGATCTGAGAATTTAATCATGAAATTTCCATTAAGTACAAATCATGTGTTTAATTATTTCTTTAAAGGATCTGAAATCTCAACTTTTTTAAGTATCGTTTCTAAACAAATGATACACAATTTTAAATGTTATAATTTACCATTTAATTCGGAAAGGTCAAAGAGATAAAATAAAAATATCCACAATTCATATGATTATTTTGAAGCGAGACATAAGATGATAAACATTGGCCTTTACATGAAATCAATACATATTAGCTGGATTCTTAAATGAAGTGAAGATACAACAATTATTCACAAATTATATTTGAATATACTATGAAGCATTTCCCTGTATTTAAAAGAATATATATGATATTTTGATAATATCTAAGTCACAATATTTATCAGATTTTTATTATTTACAACTAATTCAAAATTGGAACAGTTTGGAATAAGAAAACAAGTTTTGTTTGTAGACAATAATAACTGGTTTAATAGAAGATGCTGATAATTTGAATGGATACGATAAAATGTGACATCATCAATATTCATAATATCATGTTGAACATGTCTCTTATCTTATCTGAACTTAAATATAAACCAAACTGCATAAAACAAATATGTATATGTTGAAAAGAGCAATTCCAATAAATTTAAATTAATGAAATACCTCGGTTATGACATAAACATTATAAGCCTTGAAAATTTAGTAATAGGGTTCAAACACGCAGTCAACTTTGATATCGATAACATACTCACGATGACAATTATTAAAGCACATTTTGTATTAGAAAAGAAAACAAATTTGTTGACCCAAAATAAAGCAAAATGGTTAAAAGGTAAAGCTATTTACTGAAAAGTAGAATACTGCTGTTACATAAGTATGGGCATGGGCTGTATTCAATGACAATGCAATTGGGTATTACCATCATTTAGTCATGCTTAAGGAGGCTCACAGGTATAAGATTTTCAGAAAAAAAAGTTAACTTTAATTTTTCATTACAAATCTTATTTATTACCTTTAGTAGTTGTTACTTTATCATTATGGTACAATAATCATTCCAAAAAATCAATTCGTGTTGGCCCCAGGTGGCTTTTAAAATGTAGATATCATTGAAAAAGCTCCAAATTATCTCCCTTTGGTGCAAAAATGCCATTTTTTTGCATTGAAATTAAGATATCTGTTTTAGCTCATCGGTGACCTATATTTTTTATTGTTGTTTCCGAATAAGCTGTACATAAACTAAATAATTGTAAATTTAAAGCGATATCTGTAATTTTTTTTTTTTTATTTCGATATTACCGCTATTTCTCCTATTAGTTCAACAGAAAAAAAGGACATTAACAAAAATGTATGCTTCTTTCGAAGGCAGATTGTGAGGGTAAATGAACGGTGACCCCATTTTTTTATTTCATTTTTCTATAAAGAATAAGATAAAGTTCATTTATAGAAAAAAAAAAAAAATAGAGAAATCCTATATAAAATAAAAAAATTGATTTAGACCCGCGAGCCCCCTTAATTACTGAAATCTTCAATTTTTAGCATTTAAGTTAATTTTCAGACGGTTTTCGTCTTAAATGGAGGTGGCTTCATTAGTATTCTTTATATTTCATTTTTAAGTTGTATTTGATGATAAAACATTACAAATATACAGGTTGAGACTGACATCGGATGCATGCTTTCGTCAATTTAAAAAAAACATATGAAAAGGGAGTTATTATGCCATATTTGATAGATATTCCATAACTTAAATATAAACTGACAACACCAAGGCAAACGTAAAAGACCAAAAGAAAAACATTTTTTTTTATGTTAATTAACAAAGAAAACGAAAGAGACGAAAACAACCCCACAAAAAAACAAGATGATCTGTAATGTTTCGAAAGAATTAGTAGATTCTGCTCCACATATGGAACCCGTTCTACTACTGTTTGTATGTTTTTGTGTGTCCATTCAGTGCATTGTCGGGGTATGATTGGTGCAAGTGTTTAATTACGCTGTGATATGTTCATGGATTTAACAATACGTATAAATAAAGTCAACATACATTATTTTATGTCAGTAATTCAACCAATAACCAGTCTTGGTGGAAATCTTTATCAAAACCAATAAGTTCTACATTCAATCAGTCGTGAGTATATGTACAGCTTCATCTTTATTAGTAATTTGTTTATTGATATTCCTCTTTTGGTTATCTCCCTGCTGAGTTTAAAATTTAGATATGAAATTTCTATTATATCCTTATCACTTGTTCAATCGCTTATTTCAAAGATCTAAAAACTCTGCTTGTTATTATTATTCTAAAGAAATGATACATTATTTTAAAAGTTTACCAAACCATTTTTTTTCGGAAAAGTAAAAGAGACAAAATATATGGATGCACACTTTCATATGATTATTTTGAAGCGAAACATACGATGATATACACTGATGTATACATGAAATTAATGTCAGCGCCCGTCTACATGTATCGCATGCTTGCCATAAATGCGTATAGGAATAAAGCATAATTCAGGAGCTTAAATGGAGGTGGCCTCATTATTGTTCATTCTTAATATTTCATTTTAAGTTGTATTTGATGATAAAACATTATAAATAGAAAGGTTGAGACTGACATCGGATGCATGCTTTCATCAATTCAAAAACAAAAACATATGGAAAGGGATAAATAAAAGCAACAGTAGTATACCGCTGTTCGAAACTCATAAATCGATAGAAAAAAACAAATCCGGGTTACAAACTAAAACTGAGAGAAACGCATTAAATATAAGAGGAGAACAACGACACAACATTAAAATGTAACACACAAAGAAACGAACTAATCATTAGACAAAATCCGATAGGAATAACAAATATAACATCAAAACTAAATATATGAATTAAGGATAGAAAAGTACCGTGACACGTCTTATAGTCATGTGAATTCACACTCAAATATAAGAGGAAACAAACGACGCAACAAAAACACAACGTAAATACATATATTATGGCATATTTGATAGATATTCCATATTTGAAAAAAACTGACAACACCAAAGCAAACTTAAAAGACCGAAAGAAAAACACTATACATTTTTTTTTATGTTAATTAACAAAGAAAATGAAAGAGACGAAAAAACCAATACCCCACAAAAAAACAAGATGATCTGAAATATTTCGGAAGAATAAGTAGATTCTGCTCCACATATGGAACCCGTTCTGCTTCTGTTTGTATTTTTTGTGTGTCCATTCAGTGCATTGTCGGGGTATGATTGGTGCAAGAGTTTAATTATTCTGTGATATGTTCATAGATTTAACAATACGTATAGATAAAGTCAACATACATTATTTTATGTCAGTAATCCAACCAATAACCAGTCTTGGTGGAAATCTTCATCAAAACCGACAAGTTCTACATTCAATCAGTCGTGAGTATATGCGCAGCTTAATCTTTATTAGTAATGTGTTTATTGATATTCCTCTTTTGGTTATCTCCCTCCTGTAATTTCCTCCCATTGTGTTTGTGTTGAGTGTTTTAATGTTTGCTGTCCTTTTTCTGTGCTGCTTGTGTGGTTTCCTCAAGGGGTGTTTAAAGAACTGATTGATAATTACTTACAAAAACGAAGGCTACTTTTAGATGTGATTGATAAAGGAATGGTGTCACGTATTATGAATGACAGTTTAGATTCGAGACGATCAGGACTAGTTCTAGTCAAAATGATCTCACTATCCAGATCATCCAAAATGAAAACTGTCATAGTTGTAGAGTTTACAAATTCTTTATTTTGAAGTCTGAAATAAGGCACAACTTGTAAAATTATTAAGATTGAAATAAAGGCTGTGCCCGAAACAATGAGTCTGTTTATTGTGTGTTTATATTTGATACATTTCTGTAAACTTTATATCACTTTTGAAATATATTTCTCTGCACAGATTCTGGAAAAACGAATAAGCACTAAATCTATACTTTTCACTTATTTTGTTGTCATTAACCAATCTTAAAGAACATCAAACTGAACTAAATGTACGAATAAATAAATTGAGGTATACGTTTATGAGACAGCCAACTAATGACAGAAACAATCGAACGATATTGAGACAGTCTACATAAAACAATTAAGCTGCCAATAATAGAGAGGTGAATTTATGCCAAGCTATTATCCCAAATACAAAGAGAAATAATGACCAAATTTAACAAAAACAGAATTGATTAGATGAGACAAAGCATTCATCCATTTTGGTCGATAAGAAATACCATAATTATCCAATCAAACAGAACTAATATATTTTAAAAACTTTTAAGGTTTACCTGTTAACACCCTGCTTAATTCATACATTTGTATCTTATTTGTTTGTGTTTAGGTCAGGATGGTATGAGTCGACTACTCCTTCCACATCTGCGAACGAGATTAGTATTTGTCATTACTGTAACAGTTCCAATTCTCCAAGTGATAGGTATTGTGGAAACTGCGCAACGATATTGCGATTCTAAGGAAGAGTGTGGAAATGCAGTAGGAAAATAATGGTTGTCAATATGGATATGGTTTTAATTTTATTTAAAATTCAAAACTACTTGCGGTCACATTGTGATAAACAATTTGTATGTTATGCTGGAGTTTTTGTTTTAATTTATCTAGTGATGATCTTAATGTATAATTGGGTTTTTGATGATCAACAAAAAAGGCTAACACGTTAGTAATGAATAGATTAATGCGCATTCAAAAACCTAATACAATGGTTTTTAATAGAAATCAACATGGTTCAACGCAGACTGCGTAAAGGTCTTAACAATGAACTGCTACGTAAGCATTACTGTTAACAGTGTACTCCGCCGAAGACTGAAACATGATACTGCGGATTAAAAAAAAATTCGATGGTACCAATCGAGTGATAAAAAATGTGTATTCTATGATATTTGTTTCTGTAGCTATGGCAAAGTGTGCAAGTACATTGTTATAAGCCTATAAAAATAGTACTTCGTTGAACATTGAATATCGTAGTTCACTTTACTCACCCTCCCTGAAAATCCACACAAAAATTGGTTTTTTACCACATATGATAATTGCCAGTACTGTATTTGTATATACGTATAAAGACATCAAACAAAAATAATGGTTTATCTTTTCATTGTGAATATCTGCATGGAAATTTAGATTTCATTGCAAATTCATCCAACAATGTTTGATCGGCAAAATATATTGGCACATTTTGATCTTTTCCTAGCGTGGTTTCAAACTATGCTTCTGTGACGTCTTTGTAACACCACTCACAGTGCTCGTTGACATGTACAACTTGACCAATTATAGATATATTTCGTAAGTCAAGTAATGCATTTTATTGTCGGCTTTATCTAGCAATCTTTTTGTTTTGTCATGGTTTCATGTTTTTGCATATGAAAATTCGTAAAACATTTTAAAAGGAGTAGTTAATATGTATTAAAATCTAGCTTCAGTGTTGTCAATTATTATTATTAGCGTTTTCCTGTTTACATTAAGAACTCAATTTCCTTTCTTTTTTTTCTTTTGGGTCTCTCTTTTCAGCCAATTTTGACACAGTGTTACTTTTTGTGTAGTAATTATGATGCATTTAGTGTACAGCTTGCATTTTTGCAGACAATGTAGAAGAGGTCATACATATCATAGTAACAATAGTATTATCTTTACAATACGTGAATGGACAATACGGTCTAATATACATTAGAAGACGTGGAATGGGTGTTAATGAATAAACTCTCAATTAAAGTCATGGTGTGTAAAAGGTAAACAGTTATAGGTCAAAGTAAGGCCTTCAACATGAATGCAAAAAACATTTAAGTCACTGTATAAGAATCATCTCAGACAACTGTCAAGGTTAAAATTCAATGGTGAAGATAAAAGATATTTTCACTTATCTTAAATAAATTAAAAAAAAATGAGAAAAATATGGTTTACAAGATACACGAAATATCAATAAAATATGTATGGAGAGGAGATTGTATTTTTAATTATCATACCTTAGAGGGGTAGCAATATTTTTTGTACTGAAAAAAATCGAATACAAGATCCATATTGTAATGAAAGATTACCAAAGGAATTTATGAGAATTGATATGAAAACTGAAGTAAAAAAGGATAACTTGATAAATATTTTGATATGAGCGTCACTGATGAGTCTTATGTAGACGCGCGTCTGGTGTACTAAATTATAATACTGGTACCTTTGATAACTATTTGGTAAGCTTTTATAAACTAAATAAAGATTCACCTGAATTCTGTGTTAGAGTTAGTGACACGATAGAAAACTTTTAAAGAAATAAATAAACAATATGTAATTTTAACTGAAGATAATAATATAGTCCACAACCAATTATAAATATATTGATACACATAATTACCGAAATGTAAATAACATGAAAGCCAAAGAGAAAGTTAAGATATGATCTGTGTTACACCCCAGGGTACTGCAATTTTTTTGTATAAATATAAAGAGTAATGTCTGAAGAATATTTTATAAGGTGTTAGACTTTTGAAAAAGTGTCCAAAAGGGGGTAAACGGGGTCTTACATGTATTTAAGAGTATATCAAAAATTTTGTTTAACACATATATACAGAAAAAAGAAAAAAATAACCAAGTATTCGGTACTATTTCTCTTATTAAATTGAACAAATCATATCTTATTAATACGGAGGCTAATTTTTATTTATTTTCTAAATCGTATAGGTCCAAGAAAAAAAGGGGGAGGGTAATATCCAAATTTCATGATTTTGAATGAAACAAAGCATACATACTAGTTTTCTTGATAAAAAAAAGGTATATTGTTTACATTGAAACATAGAGCATCAAGTAACTAAAGGCAGTTGAACAAAATTCAAAGGTAAGAAAGGGAAAAAAATACATGGAATCAATTGCAAACACAAACATAAGCAATGTACATCACAGTCATTAAAAAACACACACAGAGTACTCAAAGTGTAAAAGAACTGCCAGGGTTTCAAGATCTATATTAAAGTTCTTTTAACAACAGAATCACCATAAGGTCCATGAAGAATGTCAATCCATAGAATCATCTTCATTTCCGTAAACGCTATCTGCCGAATTATCATCACTATCATCTTCATCATGTTCGTCGTCATCGTCAGCCATATCAACGATTTGATTATTCTTGTTGCTACAAGCATTCGTACATTTGCAGCCATCTGTACAGGATAAACCTTGTCGAACACATCAACATCTTTTGGTGGCACAACCAGCTTTACATGAACAGCCAATTGATGCTGATCAAATCGTTCTTAACAATCCAACCATGGTTGTTTGGCGATGGAACAGTGTAGTGTTGAGAGCAGATTTCCAAATCTTTGCCTGAAAGTTGGCTCGTTTGATGTGCTTTAACATTGCATCTTTTGTTGGGGGCAGTAGATGACAATGAATGTTTTTTGCATTGCCAAAAAATCTGAATCTTAATTCATTGATGTTATTATTCTCGTAGCCATATATAGCACACAAAAACCTCACGAGTGTTTTTGACAGTTCTTCGCCTACTTCTTCAATAGTTTCACAAAGACTGTCAAAACGCCGAAAGCTTTGCTTTTTCCTTTACCAGACAAAGCACTAACTGAATCACAACCAGTAAAGGCGTGAAATCCTGACAGTGCTCTACAAACATTATCCCCCAATTTTGCACATTTAATAATCTGTATTTGGAAGACGTACCTGGCAGAAGAATAATATTTGAACTGATGCAATTCTGAAAATAGCAAGCCAATACTTCCACATCAGTGACAGGAAATTTTATTACAATGGAATCGTAACCTTTGTCAGCTGCGTGTTTTGCATGAAGACATTTTTGTGTCGGCTTCTTCTTGTTTGCTTAGAAGCTCAGTGCATTTTACACTTGTAACTATTTCTTTTTCAACAGACATTTTGTGGCACATACTTCCATGTTAAACAAATAAATCAATTCCTTCAAGTGTAAACCTGAAGGATTGTTTACTCCATTCCGACAAAAAGAATTCAACAAGAGCAACTTTTTTTCTACCAACTGACAAAAATGTCTTCCATTGCCAAGGACACGATTGTGATGGTCTCGAAATTATTGTAATGATTTGTCCTCCCAAGGACCTGTGATCCCGTTTTAAATTTTTTATGGATATTGTGGGATACTTATCAGTGACAAAATCAATGCGGGGAGCTCTTTTTGAAACTGAAAGGAAGGTTTTAAAAACAACATTTGCCAAATCAGAAAAAGTATCCTTGTGATGGATTGAATGACTGCTATGCAATCAAATATCCACATGCTTTCCTCAGGAATAGCTTGCATTTTTTCAACGCCCTTTTCTAAAAGACCACCCAGGACAGATTTGTTTGTCTTTACAGGTGTACCATCAACGTTTGCAAGAGATCATGGAAGAGGACCTAATTCAAACTGGAGGACCTCTTGCATATCCAACTGTCTTGTATGGGCTATTACAAGCAGGCGACCAAAAACATTTCTATTTGCTTTCAATGTGTTGTTGTTCTTATCATCCATTAACTGCTTACCTTTTATTTTCTTTGTTGAAAATGTAAGCAATGATTATCTTTTGATTAGTTTGAAGATATTGGTTGACTTTTGAATAAGCTCCGTTCATTAATGACATTTTCTGATGACGAATTTCGTTTTTCATACGCGTTTGAGAGGTCGCACCTTAATTCCGAAGAAGCAACAGTACCCGAGGACAAACCAAATAACTGCTCAGATGTTTCAAATGGATTTGTCCACCTTTGCAGTGTCTGAATCAATTTTAATAGTCAGTTTCTGATCGCTTCATTTGAGTTTTCCAAGTTCTTTTTGTGCGGATGTTTCAGGGTTAACCATTCCTGCCAAATCTCGACCTTTTGATGATATTGAAGCTCTTTCATGTGCATTTAACAACCAACATTTAGCAAAACTTTTATTTAAACTGAAACCAACAATGCCACCTCTTGTTTTTGTATCTCTGTTCAACGTTTGCTCTATTGTTTGGTCAACTGGATATCTAGAAAATCCATGAGAGCTTCTCTGAACACAAAAACAACCAGATGAAAAATATTCATGCGCATCAGGATGCATATTTGGCATATTTTGCATATGAAGCAAATAGACTGACATGTATCGAGAAAAGTTTTGACGGTCATATTCAAAACACTGAATGCAAACAAAGTAACAAAATCATTTGCCAATATGTACAAAATTTATAAAACAAGACTTAATTCATTGAACAGTGAAGCAATATATCCAATAAGAAGAAAGAAAAATGGAAAAAAACACTATCAAATAAGGAACAATGTATACATTACGAAAAGCAAATAAATAGTAACCAGACATGTCAAATCGACATAATTTTGTGCCAATGAAAGTTAAAAGTCTTTACAAATTCCACAACTGACTATTTGACCTTCGTTCAAAGCAATGTTTGTCGATAGAATTACTTAACAATTTTTTTTTTTCAACTGCAGATTCTTTATTTCACTATACTAGTTGTTAACAAAGCCCCTTAATGTTACAACAATGGCACTAAGGTTCTTCCCTGTATTGTTAATTACTAATAAAACCAGGGGATTTCATTGGCAGACTTTTTATAATTCTACATAGTATTACGTGTTAGTTACAATTTACCGAGTAATATCTGTCTACAGCATGTAAACGTTACTTTACTTTACAATGAAAAAGAAAACGGAACTTAACCACGACATAGCTAAAACACAAAATGTAAACAAGCACACCTTTATTGAGTTCGATAGAGTGCACCCTTTCAGAACGCAAAAAAATACTTTAATTTGTCATTTTTTCAAAAATGTTTTGTTACACATTTACTTTATAAAATAATTTGTCTCACAAAAACAACATAATTAACAATTTAATGTTTGTTTTCAGTTGCAAATTGGTAAGCTTAGAGTGCTTATGTGTGCACTCAGGTATGAATATATTGTCGACTGAATCGAAGACGGTAATGTGATGATTTCCGGTATTTCACGAGTATTTGCACGTACATATGTTTTATTGAATAATTCATATTTTAGACGATATATAAATACTGCAAATAGTTTAAACATTTCATACTGGTTAATTTTAAAGTTTAATTCACAAAAACGGATAATTGTATTACGAATTTCTATATGAAATGAGAAAATATGCCTTAATTTTAAACCAAAATATCGGATTGTTTGTAAAGTAAATACACATTTTTTTAAACAAAAAATCTTCAGTTACATTAAATATGATAGTTTTATATCTGTTTAGTTGTTTAAACATATACTTTAATTTTTTTTAATCGCTTTATTTTAAATTTTTTTATTAAAAATTACTTAGTCGTGATAGCTAAATGAGGGGACCATTGAAAGGGACGTTTTTAAACCTCTTTCGGACACCTTTTTTAGTCTAACTCCTTGTATTTCATCAATAAGATAATGAAGTTGAATTCTATCGCAAAAAATCGCGGTACCCTGGGGTGTAACACGAACTCCTTAACTAAAGCGCTTTTAAAAACTAGCTGATGGACTACTGAATTAAAAAAAATATTGGAGAAAAAATGTATCCCAATAAACAAGCAAGCATGGATTTCATTTTTTTATTACAAGGCCTTAACAGTCGGAAAGCTGACCCCAGTTTGAAACCATTTCTAAAAGCAACAATGAAAGTCATGTGATTACCATATATGGTCATTTTTTTAAACAAAATAAGTGAAGCCCGTATTTTTGAATTTGTAGTGTTTTGCATGAACTAATTTGCTTTATAGTGAACATTCTTGAGTATGCAAGAAATATATTGATCAACTCAATCTTATTTTAAACTCAATTTTTCTCTCAAAATGTATCTTCAAACTCTAGGTGTTGACCAAAAAAATCGGTCACAGGAAATTAAAATCGTAATTTTCTTTCTTAACTTCTTCGGAAGCTATGCTGAATTTAAATTATGTTATGTAACATAACTTGAACTATGATATGTCAAATTTGTGCCAATTAATACGCTGTAATACGCAAATGTGCCACTTCGATGTGTCGATATTTCTGACGAAGCGGGGCCGAAAGTAATTTACGAGTTACGTCCCTTTGTTTGACACCGTCATGAACAAACTATTATTATATTAAACACCATATGCTGTTATTTACATGTGGATATTATTAAAATAATTTTACAAAATATATGTTGATACTAAAGACATGTGTAAAAAAAAATAGAGAAACACATTGTATCACTTTTCAGAACTCAGTCTCAGTAAAATAGGCCCTATGACTATGTGCCATATATTAAATTCATAATATATTATTATTCCAAGAATTAATTTTTATGTTGGTAAGTATTTTTACTGCTGTAACCAAATTATTTCAACACTGAAATAAATTTTTACGACATTAAAATAAGGGGTAGCCAAAATATTCATGAATACTGGATCAAGACAGGATTGGATTTTAAAACTGATACAGTTTTACCTGGTCCTTCCTTTTTCATTCAAACTTAAAAGAGATCATAATGAAGGAATTCTGAATGTAAATATTTCATTACTTGAAATAAAAGGAAATTAGTTTGCAATCCTTGTGTAACAATAAATTTTGTCTCTGACATTGATTCCATGCAAGTTCAAATGAATGGACTCACATTTTAAAAAGAAACCACTACACATATAAATAAATATATATAATCATGAACTTGAAAATAGCTAAGAACAAAAATGCTTGGTCTTATATTTTTCTTCCTCTATTTTTTTTTAATAACTATGCATTTTTATATTTATATGAAGCAGTTTCTGAGTGCTAAGTCACAATTATGTTTAGATCACAAGTCATAAGTAAGTCACACTTCTTGTCAGTGTGACATGCTTTAAATGCAAGTCAGAAAGAGATTGTTTTAGTTCAAATTTAGGACAATACTTTTTATTTACTTTTGCAGGATGCCTTCATCAAATAAAATTTATATTATTGTAAACAATGAGTGAGTTTTGTTTTAGTCATCTTATGCAGTTAAAGTTGTGCCCAGACATTCAGTTAAAGATTTCCTTACCTTGTTTTAGTTAAGTCAAACATTTCACTGACTTAAATAGAATAATAAGTTCAGTCAAATATTGAAAGCTGAACTTTCCATTGCTTTTTCAAACAAACACACTAAATGTGTGTACATTGTGTTCAGATGCAAGGTGACATCGATGTGTAAGACCAAAAAACTACAATGTCACAAAATGTCTTTCTTTTAGAATTTAGTTCAAACGTGGTTTCCTAAGGGGTGGGAGAACGTTAGATTTGAGGGGCTTTTTTTTTAACTTTGAGATATGTATTATTATTGTGTTGTACAATATATATAACCTTTGTTAATCTGTGAAAAAAAAGAAGAAAAAAACAGACAATTTCGCATTATTTATAAACGACGATCAACGGCATTACGTAATTGTTAAAAGACGGCCAATTTAACATGTTTAAGTATTATTTTCTTTTAATCATTAAATCCATGCTTAAAAAATCGAATAAAATCTACTTCTGACCCTAATGGCAAGTAAGAAACAAACAAAAAAATTTCCGAATTGGCGCCAAATCATTTTTTCCGCAAAATTAACACAATTTCAGAATGTTAACATGTGAATGATGTACAAATTCAAAACTGATATCTGATCTTTCCCCGATTATATTACATCCAAAGATAAACGATTTGATAATTGAAATTTAACAATACAATTGCTATTGGAGTGACTATCAATAAAGTAATATAACAAGAAGCTTTCCTAGTTTAAAACAGAAAAAAATGACATAGAAATTTAATTTTAATATACATGATCAACTAACTTCTTTTACAAAATATAGTTATAGTTATCAAAAGTACCAGGATTATAATCTAGTAAAATAACCGAACTCAAATTGGTAATCCATGATCTACATTTTGATAGCAAAACCAAAACACACCAAAACAAATTGAAAAAATATTCGTATTCCTGACTTTGTATATGCATTTGGTTATGAGGAAATTGTGGATTCAAATTCCATTATGATGCCAATAACGTGTTTACAAAACGAACAAATTTTATCGGTAAATATGTCAAAAATAGGGGAACTGACGTCATCATTGTGTTAAAACCTTAATCGCTATAAACTAAACAAATATATCAACAAAGAAAAAATATCATCAAGACAAATCATAAACACAAAAATAACGGACAAGCATACAACACATTTCCGCAGCACAACAACATATTGACGGGATGCATAAATACCGAAGCAAGCCAAAATTGACAAAAAATACATTACAAAAAATAGACTAAGCAGTAAAAGGCTAATATTTTAAAGAGAAAAAAAAAGACAAAAGACTATTACACGTAATCACGTCAGTACCATCATTTTTTATTTGTGAAGTTCATTAGGAACATTCATAAACAAGTTCTTGGTATGTTCTTTACTATGAAAAAAGACGAGCCGTTCTTTGATATAAACCTGGTTTATCAACTTTTTGCTTGGAAATAAAATTAACGGTACCAATTTTCTTGCACCAGATGCGCATTTCGACAATACATGTCTCTTCAGTGATGCTCGTGGCCAAAATATTTGAAATCCAAAGCTTATATAAAAGATGAAGAGCTATAATCCAAAAGGTCCAAAAAGTATAGCCAAATCCGTGAAAGGAATCAGAGCTTTGAATGAGGGAGATACATTCCTTAATTTATAATAATTTCTAATATTTTTGTACCAGCAAATTTTAATAACACAAAAAATCCGTATTTTTATGCCAGTACCGTGGAAACATTGACGTTTTATCAAGTCTTAGTAGCAACCGCTACCAAATTGGAGAAAAACCAATTATATATGCGTCTGTATGTCTGTTGGGAAACAAAAAGACAAAAGGGAAAGAATACTATGAAAAGATATTTAAAAAAACAATAGAATAAACCTTGACATTTAAAATCTTTATTGAACTACAAAAATCGAATACCGATCTAACCTATTATGGCAGGAAACAATTACGGGTCCTACTACAGATCTAAAATACAATAGATAACAGAGAGGGGAATATTTAAACTTATTTTCTGTATTTAGAAACTACAATTATTGATAAATTAAAACGATGTGTGAACAAAACAAACAGACATAATAAGTAAAGAGGTCAAAATTAGGGGTACAACAATAAACGCTATGTTATCATGTTCATCACTATAAAAACAAAAAAGATATATAAACAAACGTTTTCCATGACACAATAAGACAATGACGGAATGTATAAGATTAGAGCAACGTCACACGCAGTAAAGGAACAGAAAAGGCATACAAAAAAGCATATTAGCAAAAATTAAAGACAAGAATACAAAAATTGGCATAAAACAATAACACAATAACTGGATGTATTAGTACAGAGCCACGTCGATTGGAAACCACCAACATATCCATTAAGACAAATAAAAGAATACTATTAAACGTTATTAAGAAGATACACAACGTCAGAAACCAGAATCTATATTTCACGACCATCGTGTATTATTTGTGGAGTTGATACGGAATATTTATCAACAAGGTATTCGTACCTTCCGATGATTTTTTTTTTAGAAATAGGACGAGTTGTTTTTTGACATAGTCCTGTCTCATCACTTTCTGCACTGATACTGGTAAAGTTTTACAAAGTCTGAGTAGTTCCTGCATAATATTGAATACCGAAAGTAAAAAAAGGTATATCCCATATGTAGGTGAAGTTGATATATTGCTACTTAGGTTTGGGTAAATTGATAATTTCAAAATTAAAATTGTCTCGTTTATCAAAGACTTTGGTACTAAGATGACTGTGTATGTCAATTTCGAGGAATAAGTCTAAAAATCAAAAAATGAAACGGAGGAAGCCGTGTCTGATCTGTTGTTTCTATAAATTCTAGTTCTTGGGAATGTATCATTGGAACCAAATCAGAAAAATTTTGATGTTTAATGTATCATCAATATAATGATTCACTTATATTTGCTTGTATCAATTTTCTTGGATTGAGAAAATCTGACACTTTCGTGGATATTTCATTTCGTGGTTTTGCCAAAGTCTGCATACAATCCCAAAGAAAATTTACATTACGTTGAACATTTAAATTCGTGGTTAACATGTACCAACGAAATCCACGAAAATTAGTATTCAACGAATATTCATGAATCCACAGTATCTGAATATGAAAAAAATGTTTCTGGCTTCTTTTATCGTCTCGTTTGTTAAAAGAAGTGTCCGAAGGATATCTGATTCATATCAGATTAAGAAAAGGTTGGCAATAAGAAGTGCACAGTTTGTTTGTATAGGAAAGCCGACAATTTGTTGAAATAGTCTACCTCCAAATTCAACAAATATGTTGTCAATAATAAACTGCTGCATACTGACTACTTGTTCCTCTGTGTAGCATGTTTTACCTTTACATACCGAAAACCTTCTTTTTTTTTTGTCTCTTATGCTCACTTCCTACAGCGAATGAGAGGTACATGTATAAGTGAAACATCATGAACGATAAGTATGCCGTAGTAGTGTCTCAGAAACTTTAAAAATATACAAGTATTATAAAAGAGAGGCGAAATATACCAGAAGGACACTCAAACTCATAAGTCGATAATAAACTGACAACGCCAGAGTTAAAAAAAAAAAGGGAGACTAACGGACAAACATAAGTACACAACAACACATCGAAGCAAACTAGAGATTAGCAAAATGAACCCAACAAAAATCTGTGGGTGATACAAGTTAAAATTGAGAACGGAAATAGGGAACAGATCTTGCTCAACATGTGGGACCATAGTGTTGCTCATGTTAGTACAAAACCTGTACAAAGTCAAATTTGGTAGGTCACATTCGTTAAAAGGGGCGAGGTTGCAGTGACAACACGAGAACATATTCGCTATCATCTGTGAAACACATATTCAATAACAGTCAACCAACTCATGATGGGGTTCGTAAAATTTTCGAAAAGGGATACTTTCAATTTCATTATTTTGAACTTTTTTTTAAATAGCTTTTTGGGAGTAGCAACCCTCTATCAAGGAAAGCAAGACTTATGTCCATGTAGTTTGTTTATTTGACGAGCAAGGCTGTAAACATATGTCATGTCATTAATGTAAGGTCAAGTTTTTATGCATAGAGGAACAGTAAGTTTTCAGTTGAAAAGTTGGATCTAGATAAAGTGTAATTTTTGTTTCGTGAAATTTGTTAAAACTAAGTATACCACCAAAAATAAGTATTGTTTCAGTACTTGTTTTACTATTATCATGTAATTTAGTTTTATAAAGAAAATAATCTGTCCGTAAAGTTTTCCTTGTAGGCGTACACTAATTTGACCATATTCATTCTTATCTTAGTTGAAAAGAAAGAAGAAAACAAAAAAAACAAAATATAGGATTGTATAACTGTTTCACTGAATTACTGAAACAAGTTCGCATGTATCTCTCCTGTCGTAGCCTGATATACACAACCGTTGGCTATGACATCGTTCATAACACGATATTTGGTACTAATACAATTCAAAATCTGTACATTAATGTCAATAATTGATTACAGTTGTTACTGCTTTTCCCTACAAGTAAATGATTACAAGTGCACAGTTGCGTATACCTTCATCTGATCCAAGTTAGAATCACCGGGTATTTGATGGCATATGACATTTGTGCAACTTACAGGGAAAAGAAAAAAAAGTTTTTTTTTCAATTGGTCTCTTTCCAATTAAAAATCAGACACATGCAGGTAATTGTATATACTTATAGGTTGTATGTAAAAATGCCTTTCAGTAAGAACAGACACAAGAATTGAGCATTACAATTAAAAATCACAAAAACAAAATACAAATAAATTGACTTTACCACATGATACAACTTGTTGATTACGGTCATATATATTTCCTGGAAATAGGACCACATACACAGATTTCCATTTTTTGTTTTAAATTAAGAAATAGCGCTAAGTGTAAAATATCTACAAATATAATACCTACTCGTATTAAAATGAGCATAGAACATGACATAAAATAATTATTTCTAATCCAATAGGACATATATGTGTATTAATGTTCATAAATTAAAGTGTTTATGTCCTTGCAGCTGCCATTTGTATCTTTATCTCTTATTCTTGACTTATTTATGATGTGTGCAAATTGTTTCACCGCAGTGTTTTGAAATTCTACTTTGTCATGTTATCTGATAAATCAGACGCGTCAAACTGGAGGTCATTCCTTCCCAACATCGTCTATAGCTATCAGAAATTTTGTTATAGTAGCAGTTGAAACTTTGTATAGGATAGATATACATGTTTATTTTTGTAATAAGTTTATTTGTATTTATTGAATATTTCAACTACAAGTTACAAGTACCATCATTTATCACTTTGTTGATCTTTCACGCTAGTTTCAAAAGTTTATTTCTATATACAACATTTTAACTGGAACCTATGCAAATGTACACGAACTGCACAACAATACTTATTACGTTTATATTACAATGTTTGTTCGCTGTTAGATCGCGGAATATATTGTGGATATGACATTTGACGTTTACATTCTCAAATATTCACAGCTGAACATGCCTCTAAAGTACCTTTATTGATACTTAGTAAAGTGCAATGGATAGTGTGTGTGTTTTTTATCTTTAGTGCAATAACTATCGTTTCCAATGTTTTCATTTAACGAATAAACAATGTGTACTAGTATATGTAACATACACGAACTGTTCGTCATTAAAAAAAATATTATATGGATGGTAAGGGATCGATCTTCGGTCATAGTCGATTTATTGGTCGACTCGTCGACTATTGCTGCAGAATAGGTGGATACAGTCTTGACGATATGATGGAGGCATACAGAAGTTTTGAACAGTTCAATGATTAAACTAGTATAAGTTTCTTTTTCCAAGACAGGTCAGTTTATTGTACATCTTTTAATTTCTGAAGGCAATCTTAATGTGGTTCATATTACCTAGATATTTGAATAGTTACTAAATATATACCAATATTCATTGCTTGATAATCGAAACATACATTTCAATTATTGATTACAAGAATCAGCTTAAAAGCTTCAGTGCACTTGATGAGTGTAACATATTTGGATTATCATATTCAACAAAAAATATGAATGTATTTTCTCTCGTTATATTATCGTTAGTATGCACCTTAAAATTATTTACTTGGATTTACTATATCATAATAAATTTATTATTTTGCTACCCGTTATTGTTGCGGACGTTCACATTCATGTATCTACTATTTGAGTACACTCATCATAATTATTGATTACATTCTTAATTTTTCATCTCAATATATCATACATACACATTGACATGGCCTAGAAGTGGCATACATTATCTGGATCTTGTATACGATGTAGATAACGAACTATGAAACAGTGTTGCATCAGGTTGTATACTATAGTTTTGTTCCCTGTTTCTCAAAGCCCTTTACCATATGAGAAGTTTATCCTGTAGTCATACACTATTTGTATGCATTTACCTTTAACGTTTATTAAGTTCTTATTATATATTCTATGACTGACTTGGAATAACACTTCAAGCATATGTTCGGATCTTGGCTACAAGTTACTCATTTTCACGTATGCATTTTAATTATGTACAGCTCATGTTATATATATTTGCTTTATGATTAATGGTTCATATACGCATGACCATTCACAATTATATTTTATACTTTCTCCCTGATGTCACACACAACATTATTCACCTCATTTATCACAACTATAGAGAAAGGTATAATAGACATGTAAGTATGTAATGAGGAGTGATAAAGACAAACAAATCTACAGCATCATCTTTTCTCAACACATGCATTGACCTTATCCATTTAATTTTGTCTTGGACAATTAAATATTGCATTACAGATGGGGAAAGGTTAAGGAGTACAGATCTACGACGATAAAATACGGTGAACAAATGTTGATATTTCTAGCTTATGAAAATCACCTGTATTGTCTCTCTGTGTTTTCTGCAATTACAACAATGAGTGTATAGAAAGAAATTGTGTGGATGGAAATTGATAATAATCGTCCCAGTCATGCAATATATATATTGATATTTATATTTATGTAGCTTGATTAACTATGATAATGTTTTATAGTTTAATGATGTATGCTATTTATAGATTGTTTTGACCAGTATTTTATTTATTTTCATATTTCGACTACGGAGAAAAACGTTTGGTGCTCACATAACTTACCAGATCTGCGATACTAATGACGAGTTTACTTGAAACAAAGAACTAACACCAATTGAAAATGTTTAGTCTAGACACAGAGTTAATTTTAATGGAACAAGATCTTTAGAAATCAACATCTTTCCTGATAATACGTTCATACATCAAAGTTTATTTACACAACACGACAATATTGAAAGGTTGTTTCTTCAAGAAATTGGTATCATAAACAGTTGTACATTGTTTTCTATAACCTCTATCAACACAGTATGACATGCATTAATTCCATAGTGATATCTGCTTATTCATCAATACCTGGTTTATTCCGAATATACAGACAAAACTAATTGACTGTCAAAGTAATAGTTTCACATTGTTTTATCTGACTGCCATTTTTTTTTTTACCAAAGAGTAATTATTCATCAACGTATTATAAATCATATTTGTCTATAAGATCAGTTGTATAAATATGTAATTCATTGGTTACAGCAGCATTTAGCTTTACATAAGCACCATTTATATTTAATCAAAGATACTCTATTAATGGTTTTTAAATCGCATATTCAAATTTGGGTGCGTCGGACATCTGACGGAACACCCGTTAAATAATAATTGGAAGATAACAGGCATCAATTTCTGTTGAATGTTACGAAATCATATTCAAAAATTTGGTCTATTATTTCTTTATTGAATTAGTAGATGGCTATTTATAGGTTGCACTTTGTAAATACAGCTGTTTCTCAAAACACGCCTCTTTTGGGAAGTAATTGAATATTCATAGAAAATTCATTTTGTTTACATACTGGTTCCCAGTTATGCTCTCTGTGTTCCATATCGCAGAAACAGAACTTGGGAATGTTACCAGTAAATAAACACGTGCATATTGTTTACATTGAAATCTGTGGTAACCTTTCATTCGAGGTAGGGGTAGTTAAGAAAATTAGTGTAAGTTTAAACTCTGAGAAGTTCAGGGCATATAAACGTTGAAAATATGCCGCACAGCCCTTATTTTGACCTTTGAAAAAAATTGTGGTGCATATGAACTTTCAATTCTAGGATAAGATTTTTTTCAAAACTTCATAGTAAAAGTGGTACAGTTTTAGCCGTAAAAGGAGTTCCTATGGGAAATTGCATTGTCAATATTTACAGAAATGCAACCTATATAGGGTGAAAAAGGGGAACATTCAGAATTTAACCAAATTTTCTTTATTTCACAGATTTTAAAGAAATTAACTCAAATAAGAAGTTTTATAAATATTTAATGAAGATTGATAGAATCCTGGGCCTTAAATATGATGACTCAGCATAAATTCACAGTTTACAGTATGCATAGTTTACTTAAGTCCTTGATACAAAATTAAATCATAATATTTGCATATTTGTAAGTTAAATTGTTAAGAAGTGCTTATATTTACTCTTCGCAGTCATTGATATTCATAGATCCTTCCTGAATATAATTTATGGGGTATTTGTGTCCTTTCGATAACCCAAAAGTAAGCCGCAACACCTAAATCTGCTTGTTTGTCACCACGACATAATAAATACAAGCTAGAAAAACAAAAATATCTCAAGAAAACTTACAATAGTGTGTTCTATCCTGAATATGTACTAAATATTCCAAATTGCTAGAAACAGCAGAATTATTTAGGAAATTTGAGGCCCCAGGGGCAAGAAATATAGAAAATTGCCTACTCCCTGGGTCATAAAACAAATAATTTAACTTGTAAATGCTATGATTTTATGATTTTAAAGTTCTTGATATAGAAAACAATAACTATGCTTGGAAGTTATGCAAAAATCAAATGTTAGCAGTCATCTCTACAACATTTTAAGTGAATTTATATCTCAGACTGGTATCTGCATACATACAACTATTGCAAATATGGCTTTGTTTGAACACTTCTAGTATATATAGTAGCTAAATTGTGTCAGATATATGGTTAAAGATGATACTGTTGTGACAAGAATTCTAAATTGACCATTTGAGGCAGAAAATGTGTTCTTTAATTGACAAATAGGCATACAGTAAGATGTGGACTGGAGATAGAGGCTGGATTGGATACTTTATATAATCTTGAATGTTGTAATGATTGACTGCTAAACATTACATTTATGATATTCTGATATGCTTTCAATATGTTATCAAAACAGTTTTTAACAGGTTCTAGGCATTTTTTATCAGAAAATATGCAAATAGGGTAAGCTGGCAATAATTAAAGTCTTGTTTTCAAATTCTTTAAAAAATTGAAACAGGGGAGGGGGTATAAAATGTATAGTAAAGAAAAACTTAGAGTATACACAGTGATTTCTTTAAGACTTTAATTCTGATAAATGAGTATAAATGTGAGAAAAACTGATTTTAGAGAGTTTTCAATTTGAATAAATGTCTGTATAGGTTGCACTTTGTAAATACAGCTGTTTCTCAAAACACGCCTCTTTTTGGGAGTAATTGAATATTCATAGAAAATTCATTTTGTTTACATACTGGTTCCCAGTTATGCTCTCTGTGTTCCATATCGCAGAGACAGAACTTGGGAATGTTACCAGTAAATAAACACGTGCATATTGTTTACATTGAAATCTGTGGTAACCTTTCATTTGAGGTAGGGGTAGTTAAGAAAATTAGTGTAAGTTTAAACTCTGAGAAGTTCAGGGCATATAAACGTTGAAAATATGCCGCACAGCCCTATATTTTGACCTTTGAAAAAAATTGTGGTGCATATGAACTTTCAATTCTAGGATAAGATTTTTTTCAAAACTTCATAGTAAAAGTGGTACAGTTTTAGCCGTAAAAGGAGTTCCTATGGGAAATTGCATTGTCAATATTTACAGAAATGCAACCTATAATTAATTACTATGACAAGTATTTTCTTATATGTAATAATGGATTTTACCCATTCTTTACTTGTCACAAAATTATTACCTGAGTTCTCAGGCAGCTCTGAATAAAACGGGTAACTAGGCAGCCCTCTCGTCGGGTGAACGAATCATTTGTTTGTCCATTTGACAGTTCTTTTGGATACATGTTTTAGTGTGCAAATGGTTTTTTCACTCGAGGTTATCCGTCTCAGGTTGCAAAGTGAGCCCATACCCTCTAAGCATGGACTGGGCCAGCGCTCAACATGCAGGTATAAAATTTAAGAGTAGGTATCAATATACTTGAGTTACCTATGTTTGACATGGGATGGGCCAGCGCTCAACATGTGACGCGTAGAGAGGTATAATATTTCGAGGTAACAAGTGTTCTTCGAATTATACTTCAAGCTCTTGTCAATACTCTCTTTTAAAGGCTCTCTTTGCTATTAAGTTCACATGGTTTGAGGTGTCATTCAAAACTCTACGAGTTATGTTTCTGATAGATGTATAATCAAGCGGCTCGTAACTTTCTCCTTATGGTCTAAGTTATTTGAAGTCACATTTATACATCTACACTCTATCGTCTATTTGCAGTTGCAGCGATAGATGCTCGAATAATGTGAATTTAATTTCTTGATTGATATATGTATTTTTTTTATTTTTTAAATACATATCAATCATAAGCATGTTGCCCGTAACGCCAATTTTTATAATATTTTATATTTGTATCTATTGTGTTTTATTTTGTTATGTATATATATTAAATATTTTTCATTTTTGATTTATTTTGATTTTCCATCGGATAATTAAGTCTTTTCACTTTTTTGTGAAAAGACTTATTGTATTTCTTCTGATTATTAGGTCTTTCCACTTTTCTGTGGAAAGTCCTATTGTATTTGTTCTGATTATTAAGTCTTTCCACTTTTCTGTGGAAAGACTTATTGTATTTGTTCTGATTATTATTAGGTCTTTCCACTTTTCTGTGGAAAGACCTATTGTTTTTCTTCTGATTATTTTTTTTTTTTTTTTTTTTTTCTTCCGCCTAATTTTGTTCTTGCGATAAACATTTGTTTCGCAATATGTCGCTTAGATATTTGGTATATGATATCGAACAGTTTATGCACTTTTGAAATTTACCCTGCGTAAACGAATACTTTTCTTTGTAGGAGTTATCTCCCCAAACACTGTTTTCCTTGTTAGCGCATCTCCTTCGCAACCGTAAAAGATTATGACAAATTTATTTTACAAAATTGCTCGTTATATCCTTCGCATGATTTGTCCTATTTTGACCGAAGCGATATGACCGCTCCATATGAGAGTTATTTCCCCTTATGCATCTGATATAAGTGATATGAATTTCTATCTTATAAATCATAAGTGATAGAGACCGAGGATCTTTTGATTTGAGGTCCTTGGTCCCAAAAAATGAAAATTAGGTCAAGGTCAAAGGTCAAGGTCATATTCTAATATTTGAATTTGGCTTATTTTCACTTATATCCAAAGACTGTATAAGATATCAACAAATTATTTTTACTAAATTGTTAGTTGCGACATGTCGTAAGATGTAAATTTTGATTGCAAGCGTACGTTGAATGTAAAAGGGAGTTTTCTCCCCTCTTGTATTTAAAAATACGCGTTTGGTGATATAACTCATTAACTAAATATAATAAAGACCTATGGTCTTTTGATTTAAGGTCCTTGGTTTATGACCTTGAAACTGATCTCAAGGTCATAGCTTAATTTGACGTTCTAGATTTTGACCTTTGCTTTTATTCTATATGTATACATGATAAAGATATACAACTTTTAGAAAAAGATATCAAACCATTTAACCTTGTAAAAAACAACCGGAAGTGACCTTTTGTAAACCGGAAATAGCTATTTTTTTGTACTTTTTAATATAAAAGTATATAGAACCAGATATTTTTGGAATCAGTGTCAAGTAAATATTCAAATATAATCGGAAGTAACATTTTTCAAACCGGAAGTAACAAATTATCTCCCTTATTTAAAAAAAATGTATGGAAACAATATATTTTTGGAATCAGCTTACTAGGAGCTATCATTTGACGATTGAAATGACATTTTAAACTTAGTTTCACAACTTTTCATATCAAAATACATTGTTTTGATGGAAAGACCTTCAATTGTTCTCTGAACAATTGGTTTTTAATTATTATTAAGTCTTTCCACTTTTCTGTGGAAAGACTTATTGTATTTCTTCTGATTATTAAGTCTTTCCACTTTTCTGTGGAAAGACTTATTGTTTTTGTTCTGATTATTATTATTATTATTATTTTTTTTTTTTTTCCGCCAACTTTTGTTCTTGCGATAAATGTTTGTTTCGTAATATGTCGCTTAGATATTTCTCATATTGTATCGTATAGTTTATGCGCTTTTAAATTTTACCCTGCTAAGCCGAACCATTTTCTTTGTAAGAGTTATCTCCCTATTCACTGTTTATCATCAGAGCGTATCTCCTTCGTAACAAAAAAAGATAGCGACAAAATTCTTTTCACAAGTTGTTCGTTACATGCTCAGTAATTTTTGGCGTATTTGGATCGAAGCGATTCGATTAAATTTTAAAGGAGTTATCTACCTTTACGGAATAAATTTGTCGGTATGTTTTTTTAACTCATAAACCGTTGACTGTATAACCCTGGAATGTTTTTATTTGAGTCCCCTGGATCCTAACTTAGAAAATTAGGTCAAGGTCAAAGGTCAAGGTCATATTTTAGATTTTTATAAGTTTTTCATTTCCTTATAATTCTTGAACGGTTATAGATACAAAAATATTAAGCAGTGAAAAATGCTTGGTACTTCAAGGGGCAACTATTTTACATTATGACTATATTGATTTTACCAACAAGTAAGGGACATAACTCCCATCGATGGTTTTTAAAAAGCCATTTTTAGGCAAGACTCTTTAACAAAAGGTCCTTGACCCATAGGGTCTTTTGCAATGACCTTGTGGAGCAATGACCTTGACGAAAGTCACAAGGTCAAAGGTCAAGGTCATCAAATTATGTGGTTTTGGCACTATTTAAGCAGTTTTATGTGTGTTTGAATTTCAACCAACCAACCAACCAACCAACCAACCAACCGACCAACCAACCAACCAACCAATCAATCAATCAATAAATCAATCAATCAATCAATCAATCAATCAATGTTTCCGTTTCATGTGTTTGATACGGGATTCAAGGTCTCTTTTTTTCGCTTGTTTTAATTGAGCCTATCAAACGTGTTTAACCAACATATTTAACCAATATGTTTAACCAACGTGTTTAACCAACATGTTCAACCAACGTGTTTAACAAACCAACCAACCAATCAATGCATGTTTCCGTTTCATGTGTTAAATACGGTATCCAAGATGTTTTTTTCCGCTTGTTTAAATTGAGCCTATCCAACGTGTTTAACCAGCCAACGTGTTTAACCAATATGTTTAACAACGTGTTTAACCAACATGTTTAACCAACGTGTTTAACCAACCAACCAATCAATGCATGTTTCCGTTTCATGTGTTAAATACGGTATCCAAGATGTTTTTTTCCGCTTGTTTAAATTGAGCCTATCCAACGTGTTTAACCAGCCAACGTGTTTAACCAATATGTTTAACCAACATGTTTAACCAACGTGTTTGACCAACGTGTTTAACCAACCAACCAACCAACCAATCAACCAATCAATCAATCAATGCATGTTTCCGTTTCATGCGTTAAATACGGGATCCAATTTTGAGCCTATCCAATGTGTTTAACCAACGTGTTTAAGCAACATGTTTAAGCAACGTGTTTAACCAACCAACCAACCAACCAACCAACTAATCAACCAATCAATCGATCAATCAATCAATCAATCAATCAATCATGATCATGATCAATAAATCATGTTTCATGAAAAATCGAAATTCAATATTGTTCTTGCGTCACTTCTGAAAAAAAAATCCACATGTACTCTGAAACTACAAGTACAATCGACCTCAAAATTTGCAGTCAGCAGGGCATACATGTACTGAAACTTTATAAAAAAACTTGGTGCAGATATCTCTCAAAGCTTTTCCTAGACAAAAGAAATGGCAATGCAGTAAAAATCGCTTGCTAGGTCCGTAAATCTCAGTAAAAACCTACAATAAAATGTCCGCTCCGAGATTGAAATACTAATCTGTGTTACAAACAGGTGCTGAAAAATGTACAATATCAGAAAATAATCAATAAATGTGTTTTAAAGTAACACCGGATCAATTAAATCCAAAACATGCACTGCCCGTGAACTGTCATCAAGTTGTCAATTTCCTACAATAACAAAATAAATTACATTGTGTACATTCCATCTCTATACTTGTTGTCTGTTCAAGGTCCCCACCTAAAAAGAAATTAAAAGACTAAGTTTTTATTAATATAAACCCGCGTCACGTGATGTCTCCTCAATCTTGCGCGCGCTGTATCTAAAATAAAAGAAAAACTTTCCAAACTAAACATGAAACTTCTCCGGTAACATAATAATATAGACCCCATACCAAAGCAAACAAACAAACAAATAAACAAATACCCCCCCCCCCTTTTCCAAATCAATCAATAAAAAAAAATCAATTATCCATTCATCAGAGGGGAAAGACTGCCTAACAATTGTTTTCAAAACAATTGCTTTATATTTATTATTATTATTATTATTTTTTTTTTCCGCCAACTTTTGTTCTTGTGATAAATGTTTGTTTCGCAATATGTCGCTTAGATATTTCTCATATTGTATCGTATAGTTTATGCGCTTTTAAATTTCACCCTGCTAAGCCGAACCATTTTCTTTGTAAGAGTTATCTCCCTATTCACTGTTTATAATCAGAGTGCATCTCCTCTGTAACAAAAAAAGATATCGACAAAATTTCTTTTACACATTGTTCGTTACATCCGCAGAAAGTTTTGGCGTATTTTGATCGAAGCGATTCGATGAAATTTTATAGGAGTTATCTACCTTTACGGAATAAATTTGTTCGTATGTTTTTTTAACTCATAAACCGTTAACCCTATAACCCTGGAATGTTTTTATTTGAGTCCCCTGGGTCCTAACTTAGAAAATTAGGTCAAGGTCAAAGGTCAAGGTCAAGTTCTCAATTGTGACTTTTGCTTGTTTTTGCATTTTCTCCGACACTTTGAGAGATACATATAAAAAAACAAGTGCAAAATGTCTGCTTTATTGTAATGAAGATATGCTACGTTTAGTCTTATACAATTAAATGGCATCTTATAGGAGTTGGTGCCCCTGAAATGTCTTGATTTGAAGTTATTTGATTATGACTTCAATTAAGTTCATTATAAAGACATTTGACCTTATACAAAAGGTTAAGTGACAAATGACCTTGAACAATGGCTACCGGAAGTGACCTTTAGAAAACCGGAAGTAGCTTTTTTTGCAATTTTTTCACACAAAAGTAGTCAGAATCCATATTATTTGTCATATAGATACATGAACAGATTACTGAAGACTAAAAATGACTTCCAACAAACCGGAAGTGGCCAATTATCTCCCATTCTACATAAAAAAGTATATAGAAACTATATATTTTTGGAATCAATGTGAAAGAAGCTATCATATGAGACGGGATGTGACATTCATTTCACCGGAAGTAGCATATTATCTCCCTTATATCACTCAAAAAGATAATTAATCCATCATTCATCGCATCAGTATAAAGAAACTACCTCCTTAACAAAATTACTTTGGTTTGGAAAGACTTTCAATTGTTCTCTGAACAATTGGTTTTTAATTATTATTATTATTATTATTTTTTTTTTTCCGCCAAATTTTGTTCTTGCGATAAATGTTTGTTTCGCAATATGTCGCTTAGATATTTTTCATATTGTATCGTATAGTTTATGCGCTTTTAAATTTCACCCTGCTAAGACGAACAATTTTCTCTGTAAGAGTTATCTCCCTATTCACTGTTTATCATGTGTGTGCATCTCCTTCGTAACAAAAAAAGATAGCGACAAAATTCTTTTTACAAATTGTTCGTTACATCCTCAGATAATTTTGGCTAATTTGGATCGAAGCGATTCGATGAAATTTTATAGGAGTTATCTATCTTTACGGAATAAATTTGTCGGTATGTTTTTTTAACTCATAAACCGTTAACCGTATAACCCTGGAATGTTTTTATTTGAGTCCCCTGATTCCTAACTTAGAAAATTAGGTCAAGGTCAAAGGTCAAGGTCATATTTTAGATTTTCATATGTCTTTGATTTCCCTATAACTCTTGAACGGTTATAGATACAAAAAAATTAAGCAGTGAAAAATGCTTGGTACTTCAAGGGGCAACTTTTTTACATTATGACTATATTGATTTTACCATCATGTAAGGGACATAACTCCCATCGATGGTTTTTAAAAAGCCATTTTTAGGCAAAACTCTTAAACAAAAGGTCCTTGACCCATAGGGTCTTTTGCAATGACCTTGTGGAGCAATGACCTTGACGAAGGTTACAAGGTCAAAGGTCAAGGTCATCAAATTATGTGGTTTTGGCACTATTTAAACAGTTTTATGTGTGTTTGAATTTCAACCAACAAACCCACCAACCAACCAACCAACCAACACCAACCAACCAACCAATCAATCAATCAATCAATCATGATCATGATCAATCAACCAATAATGATCATGATCAATCAATCAATCATGTTTCCGTCTCATGTGTTTCTTATAGGGTTCAACCAACCAACCAACCAACCAATCAATCATTCAATCAATCAATCAATCAATCAATCATGATCATGATCAACCAATCATTTTTCCGTCTCATGTGTTTAATACAGGGTCCAAGATCTTCTTTGTGTCTTTTTCCGTGTTTCAATTGACCCTATTCAACGTGTTTAACCAACCAACCAACCAACCAACCAACCAACCAACCAACCAACCAACCAACCAACCAACTAATCAATCAATCAATAAATCAATCAATCAATCAATCAATCAATAAATCATGATCATGATCAATCAATCATGTTTCCGTCTCATGTGTTTAATATAGGGTCCAAGATCTTCTTTGTTTCTTTTTCCGTGTTTCAATTGACCCTATCCAACGTGTTTAACCAACCAACCAACCAACCAACCAACCAACTAATCAATTAATCAATCAATCATGATCATGATCATGATCAATCAATCATGTTTCCGTCTCATGTGTTTAATATAGGGTCCAAGATCTTCTTTGTTTCTTTTTCCGTGTTTCAATTGACCCTATCCAACGTGTTTAACCAACCAACCAACCAACCAACTAACTAATCAATCAATTAATCAATCAATCAATCAATCAATCAATCAATCAATCTGTATGACTGTTTAATCATGACAGTTTATTGAAGGAACAAACTCTCAATTATTCAAGAAAAATTGAAATTTAATATTGTTCTTACGTCACTTCTGAAAAAAAATCCACATGTTCTCTGAAACTACAAGTACAATCGACCTCAAAATTTGCAGTCAGCAGGGCATACATGTACTAAAAGTTTATAAAAAAACTTGGTGCAGATATCTCTCACAGCTTTTCCTAGAGAAAAGCAATGGCAATGCCGTAAAAATCGCTTGCTAGGTCCGTAAATCTCAGTAAAAACCTACAATAAAATGTCCGCTCCGAGATTGAAATACTAATCTGTGTTACAAACAGGTGCTGAAAAATGTACATTATCAGAAAATAATCAATAAATGTGTTTTAAAGTTACACCGGATCAATTAAATCCAAAACATGCACTGCTTGTGAACTGTCATCAAAATGTCAATTTCCTACAATGACAAAAGAAATTACATTGTGTACATTCCATCTCTATAGATGTTGTCTGTTTAACGTCCCCACCTAAAAAGAAATAAAAAGACTATCTTTTCGTTATTATAAACCCGTGTCACGTGATGTGGCGCGCGCGCTGTACCTAAAATAAAAGAAAAACTTTCCAAACTAAACATGAAACTTTTCCGGTAACAATAATATAGACCCCATACAGAAACGAACAAACAAACAAACAAACAAACAAACAAACAAACAAACAAACAAACAAACAGTCCCCCCCCCAAATTCAATTAATTTTAAAGGGGGAAAGACCCCCTACAATTGCTTTTTTAAAGCAATTGATTTATATTGTAAAAAACCTTTTTAACCATTCTGTTCCGTTAATAAAAAAAGAAAAATCTCCCCGAGACCACCTTTTGCCCCCCCCCCTTTTTTTTTAACCCTCCACTTACAACTGAATGTAGGTTGTGTGCTATCTATCCTATCAACGTAAAACGAACGACAACTCCAGTTTTTTCCATATTATTAGGTCTTTCCACTTTTCTGTGGAAAGCCTATTGTATTTGTTCTGATTATTAAGTCTTTCCACTTTTCTGTGGAAAGACTTATTGTTTTTCTTCTGATTATTATTATTTTTTTTTTTTTCTTCCGCCAAATTTTGTTCTTGCGCAAAATGTTTGTTTCGCAATATGTCGCTTAGATATTTCTCATATGGTATCGTATAGTTTATGCGCTTTTAAATTTCACCCTGCTAAGGCGAACCATTTTCTATGTAAGAGTTATCTCCCATTTCACTGTTCATCCTCTGTGTGCATCTCCTCCGTAACAAAAAAAGATAGCGACAAAATTCTTTTTACAAATTGTTTGTTACATCCTCAGTAATTTTTGGCGTATTTGGATCGAAGCGATTCGATGAAATTTTATAGGAGTTATCTACCTTTACAAAATAAATTTGTCGGTAAGTTTATTTAACTCATAAACAGTTAACCGTATAACCCTGGAATGTTTTTATTTGACTCCCCTAGGTCCCAACTTAGAAAATGAGGTCAAGGTCAAAGGTCAAGGTCAAGTTCTCAGTTGTGACTTTTGCTTGTTTTTGCATTTTCTTTGACACTTTGAGAGATACATATAAAAGAACAAGTGCAAAATGTCAGCTTTATTGTAATGAAGATATGCTACATTTAGTCTTATACAATTAAATGGCATCTTATAGGAGTTGGTGCCCCTGAAATGTCTTGATATGAGGTTATTTGATTATAACTTCAATTAAGTTCATTATAAAGACATTTGACCTTATACAAAAGGTTAAGTGACAAATGACCTTGAAAAATGGCTACCGGAAGTGACCTCGAGAAAACCGGAAGTAGCTTTTTTTGCAATTTTTTCACATAAAAGTACTCAGAATCCATATATTTTGTCATATAGATACATGAACAGATTACTGAAGACTAAAAATGACTTCCAACAAACCGGAAGTGGCCAATTATCTCCCGTTCTACATACAAAAGTATGTAGAAACTATATATTTTTGGAATCAGTGTGAAAGAAGCTATCATATGAGACCGGATGTGACATTCATTTCACCGGAAGTAGCATATTATCTCCCTTATATCACTCAAAAAGATAATTAAACCATCATTTATTGCATCAGTATGAAGAAACTACCTTCTTATCCAAATTTCTTTGGTGTGGAAAGACTTTCAATTGTTCTCTGAACAATTGGTTTTTAATTATTATTATTATTATTATTTTTTTTTTTTTCCGCCAACTTTTGTTCTTGCGAAAAATGTTTGTTTCGCAATATGTCGCTTTGATATTTCTCAGATTGTATCGTATAGTTTATGCGCTTTTAAATTTCACCCTGCTAAGCCGAACCAATTTCTTTGTAAGAGTTATCTCCCTATTTACTGTTTATCATCAGAGTGTATCTCCTTCGTACCAAAAAGAGATAGCGACAAAATTCTTTTTACAAATTGTTCGTTACATCCTCACTAATTTTTGGTTTATTTGGATCGAAGCGATTCGATTAAATTTTAAAGGAGTTATCTACCTTTACGGAATAAATTTGTCGGTATGGTTTTTTAACTCATAAACCGTTGACCGTATAACCTGGAATGTTTTTATTTGAGTCCCCTGGATCCTAACTTAGAAAATTAGGTCAAGGTCAAAGGTCAAGGTCATATTTTAGATTTTTATAAGTTTTCCATTTCCCTATAATTCTTGAACGGTTATAGATACAAAAATATTAAGCCGTGAAAAATGCTTGGTACTTCAAGGGGCAACTTTTTTACATTATGACTATATTGATTTTACCATCATGTAAGGGACAAAACTCCCATCGATGGTTTTTAAAAAGCCATTTTTAGGCAAAACTCTTTAACAAAAGGTCCTTGACCCATAGGGTCTTTTGCAATGACCTTGTGGAGCAATGACCTTGACGAAAGTCACAAGGTCAAAGGTCAAGGTCATCAAATTATGTGGTTTTGGCACTATTTAAGCAGTTTTATGTGTGTTTGATATTTCAACCAACCAACCAACCAACCAACCAACCAATCAATCAATCAATCAATCAATCAATCAATCAATCAATCAATGTTTCCGTTTCATGTGTTTGATACGGGATTCAAGGTCTCTTTTTTTTTCGCTTGTTTTAATTGAGCCTATCAAACGTGTTTAACCAACATATTTAACCAATATGTTTAACCAACGTGTTTAACCAACATGTTCAATCAACGTGTTTAACAAACCAACCAACCAATCAATGCATGTTTCCGTTTCATGTGTTAAATACGGGATCCAAGATGTGTTTTTTTTTCGCTTGTTTAAATTGAGCCTATCCAACGTGTTTAACCAGCTAACGTGTTTAACCAATATGTTTAACCAACATGTTTAACCAACCAACCAACCAACCAACCAACCAACCAATCAATGCATGTTTCCGTTTCATGTGTTAAATACGGGATCCAAGATGTGGTTTTTTTTCGCTTGTTTAAATTGAGCCTATCCAATGTGTTTAACCAGCCAACGTGTTTCACCAATATGTTTAACCAACGTGTTTAACCAACATGTTTAACCAACGTGTTTAACCAACCAACCAATCAATGCATGTTTCCGTTTCATGTGTTAAATACGGTATCCAAGATGTTTTTTTCGCTTGTTTAAATTGAGCCTATCCAACGTGTTTAACCAGCCAACGTGTTTAACCAATATGTTTAACCAACGTGTTTAACCAACATGTTTAACCAACGTGTTTAACCAACCAACCAACCAATTAATCAATCAATGCATGTTTCCGTTTCATGCGTTAAATACGGGATCCAATTTTGAGCCTATCCAATGTGTTTAACCAACGTGTTTAAGCAACATGTTTAAGCAATGTGTTTAACCAACCAACCAACCAACCAATCAATCAATCGATCAATCAATCAATCAATCAATCAATCATGATCATGATCAATAAATCATGTTTCATGAAAAATCGAAATTCAATATTGTTCTTGCGTCACTTCTGAAAAAAAATCCACATGTACTCTGAAACTACAAGTACAATCGACCTCAAAATTTGCAGTCAGCAGGGCATACATGTACTGAAAGTTTATAAAAAAACTTGGTGCAGATATCTCTCAAAGCTTTTCCTAGACAAAAGAAATGGCAATGCCGTAAAAATCGCTTGCTAGGTCCGTGAATCTCAGTAAAAACCTACAATAAAATGTCCGCTCCGAGATTGAAATACTAATCTGTGTTACAAACAGGTGCTGAAAAATGTACAATATCAGAAAATAATCAATAAATGTGTTTTAAAGTAACACCGGATCAATTAAATCCAAAACATGCACTGCCCGTGAACTGTCATCAAGTTGTCAATTTCCTACAATGACAAAAGAAATTACATTGTGTACATTCCATCTCTATACATGTTGTCTGTCCAAGGTCCCGACCTAAAAAGAAATTAAGAAGTTTTTCTTAATATAAACCCGCGTCACGTGATGTCTCCTCAATCTTGCGCGCGCACTGTATCTAAAATAAAAGAAAAACTTTCCAAACTAAATATGAAACTTCTCCGGTAACATAATAATATAGACCCCATACCAAAGCAAACAAACAAACAAATAAACAAATACCCCCCCCTTTTTCCAAATCAATCAATAAAAAAAAATCAATTATCCATTCATCAGAGGGGAAAGACTGCCTAACAATTGTTTTCAAAACAATTGCTTTATATTTATTATTATTATTATTTATTTATTTTTTCCGCCAACTTTTGTTCTTGCGATAAATGTTTGTTTCGCAATATGTCGCTTAGATATTTCTCATATTGTATCGTATAGTTTATGCGCTTTTAAATTTCACCCTGTTAAGCCGAACCATTTTCTTTGTAAGAGTTATCTCCCTATTCACTGTTTATCATCAGAGCGTATCTCCTTTGTAACAAAAAAAGATAGCGACAAAATTCTTTTAACAAATTGTTCGTTACATCCTCAGTAATTTTTGGGGTATTTCGATCGAAGCGATTCGATGAAATTTTAAAGGAGTTATCTACCTTTACGGAATAAATTTGTTCGTATGTTTTTTTATCTCATAAACCGTTAACCGTATAACCCTGGAATGTTTTTATTTGAGTTCCCTGGGTCCTAACTTAGAAAATTAGGTCAAGGTCAAAGGTCAAGGTCAAGTTCTCAATTGTGACTTTTGCTTGTTTTTGCATTTTCTCTGACACTGTGAGAGATACATATAAAAGAACAATTGCAAAATGTCTGCTTTATTGTAATGAAGATATGCTACATTTAGTCTCATACAATTAAATGGCATCTTATAGGAGTTGTTGCCCCTGAAATGTCTTGATATGAGGTTATTTGATTATAACTTCAAGTAAGTTCATTATAAAGACATTTGACCTTATACAAAAGGTTAAGTGACAAATGACCTTGAAAAATGGCTACCGGAAGTGACCCTGAGCAAACCGGAAGTAGCTTTTTTTGCAGTTTTTTTTCACATAAAAGTACTCAAAATCCAAATATTTTGTCATAGAGATACATGAACAGATTACTGAAGACTAAAAATTACTCCCAACAAACCGGAAGTGGCCAATTATCTCCCATTCTACATACAAAAGTATATAGAAACTATATATTTTTGGAATCAGTGTGAAAGAAGCTATCATATGAGACCGGATGTGACATTCATTTCACCGGAAGTAGCATATTATCTCCCTTATATCACTCAAAAAGATAATCAATCCATCAGTTATCGCATCAGTATGAAGAAACTACCTTCTTAACCTAATTTCTTTGGTGTGGAAAGACTTTCAATTGTTCTCTGAACAATTGGTTTTTAATTATTATTATTATTTTTTTCTTCCGCCAAATTTCGAAATTTTTGTTTCGCATTATGTCGCTTAGATTTTTTTTTGTATAGTATCGTACAGTTTTTACGCTTTTAAATTTCACCCTGCTAAGACGAACCATTTTCTTTGTAAGAGTTATCTCCCTATTCACTGTTTATCATGTGTGTGCATCTCCTTCGTAACAAAAAAAGATATCGACAAAATTCTTTTTACAAATTGTTCGTTACATCCTCAGAAAATTTTGGCTAATTTGAATCGAAGCGATTCGATGAAATTTTATAGGAGTTATCTATCTTTACGGAATAAATTTGTCGGTATGTTTTTTTAACTCATAAACCGTTAACCGTCTAACCCTGGAATGTTTTTATTTGAGTCCCCTGATTCCTAACTTAGAAAATTAGGTCAAGGTCAAAGGTCAAGGTCATATTTTAGATTTTCATATGTCTTTGATTTCCCTATAATTCTTGAATGGTTATAGATACAGAAAATTTAAGCAGTGAAAAATGTTAAGGACTTCAAGGGGCAACTTTGTTACATTATGACTATATTGGTTTTACCATTGTGTAAGGGACATAATCCCCATTGATGGTTTATATAAAGCCATTATTAGACAAAACTCTTAAACAAAATGACCTTTACCCATAGGGTCTTTTGCGATGATATTGTGAAGCAATGACCTTGACAAAGGTCACAAGGTCAAAGGTCAAGGTCATGTACATATGTGATTTGGGGCACTACTTGAAGAGTTTTATGTGTGTTTGCCTGCCAACCAACCAACCAACCAACCAACCAACCAACCAACCAACCAATCAATCAATCAATCAATCAATCAATCAATCAATCATGATCATGATCATGATCAATCAATAATGATCATGATCAATCAATCAATCATGTTTCCGTCTCATGTGTTTATCATAGGGTTCAAGATCTGACCCTATCCAACGTGTTTAACCAACCAACCAACTAACTAATCAATCAATCATGATCATGATCAATCAATCATGATCATGATCAATCAATCATGTATCCGTCTCATGTGTTTAATATACGGTCCAAGATCTTCTTTGTTTCTTTTTCGCTGTTTCAACTGACCCTATCCAATGTGTTTAACCAACCAACCAACCAACCAACTAATCAATCAATCAATCAATCAATCAATCAATCAATCAACCAACCAACCAAGCAATCAATCAATCAATCAATCAATCAATCATGTATCCGTCTCATGTGTTTAATATACGGTCCAAGATCTTCTTTGTTTCTTTTTCGCTGTTTCAATTGACCCTATTCAACGTGTTTAACCAACCAACCAACTAATCAATCAATCAATCAATCAAGTAATCAATCAATCATGATCATGATCAATCAATCATGTTTCATGAAAAATTGAAATTTAATATTGTTATTGCGTCACTTCTGAAAAAAAATCCACATGTACTCTGAAACTACAAGTACAATCGACCTCAAAATTTGCAGTCAGCAGGGCATACATGTACTTAAAGTTTATAAAAAAAAATTGGTGCAGATATCTCTCAAAGCTTTTCCTAGACAAAAGAAATGGCAATGCCGTAAAAATCGCTTGCAAGGTCCGTAAATCTCAGTAAAAACCTACAATAAAATGTCCGCTCCGAGATTGAAATACTAATCTGTGTTACAAACAGGTGCTGAAAAATGTACAATATCAGAAAATAATCAATAAATGTGTTTTAAAGTTACACCGGATCAATTAAATCCAAAACATGCACTGACGGGAACTGTGATCAAAATGTCAATTTCCTACAATGACAAAAGAAATTACATTGTGTACATTCCATCTCTATAGATGTTGTCTGTTTAACGTCCCCACCTAAAAAGAAATAAAAAGACTAAGTTTTTCTTAATATAAAGCCGCGTCACGTGGTGTCTCCTCAATCTGGCGCGCGCGCTGGCTGTACCTAAAATAAAATAAAAACTTTCCAAACTAAACATGAAACTTCTCCGGTAACAATAATATAGACCCCATACAGAAACAAACAAACAAGCAAACAATCAAACAAACAAACAAACAAACAAACAAACAAACAAACACCCCCCCCCCCCAAATTCAATTAATTCTAAAGGGGGAAAGACCACCTACAATTGCTTTTTTAAAGCAATTGATTTATATTTATTATTATTTTTTTTTTCCGCCAAATTTTGTTCTTGCGATAAATGTTTGTTTCGCAATATGTCGCTTAGATATTTCTCATATGGTATCGTATAGTTTATGCGCTTTTAAATTTCACCCTACTAAGCCGAACCATTTTCTTTGTAAGAGTTATCTCCCTATTCACTGTTTATCATCTGTGTGCATCTTCTTCGTAACAAAAAAAGATAGCGACAAAATTCTTTTTGCAAATTGTTCGTTACATCCTCAGGAATTTTTGGCTCATTTGGGTCGAAGCGATTCGCTGAAATTTTATAGGAGTTATCTACCTTTACAAAATAAATTTGTCGGTATGTTTTTTTAACTCATAAACCATTGACCGTATAACCCTGGAATGTTTTTATTTGAGTCCCCTGATTCCTAACTTAGAAAATTAGGTCAAGGTCAAAGGTCAAGGTCATATTTTAGATTTTCATATGTCTTTGATTTCCCTATAATTCTTGAATGGTTATAGATACAGAAAATTTAAGCAGTGAAAAATGTTGAGTACTTCAAGGGGCAACTTTGTTACATTATGACTATATTGGTTTCACCATTGTGTAAGGGACATAATCCCCGTTGATAAATTTATAAAAAGCCATTATTAGACAAAACTCTTAAACAAAATGACCTTGACCCATAGGGTCTTTTGCAATGACATTGTGAAACAATGACCTTGACAAAGGTCACAAGGTCAAAGGTCAAGGTCATGTACATATGTGATTTGGGGCCCTTCTTGAAGAGTTTTATGTGTGTTTATCTGCCAACCAACCAACCAACCAACCAACCAATCAATCAATCATTCATTCATGAATATGATCATGATCAATCAATCAATCATGTTTCCGTCTCATTTGTTTACTATAGGGTCCAAGATCTTTGTTTCTTTTTCGCTGTTTCAATTGACCCTATCCAACGTGTTTAACCAACCAACCAACCAACCAACCAACCAACCAACCAACTAATCAATCAATCAATCAATCAATCAATCAATCATGATCAATCAATCATGTATCCGTCTCATGTGTTTAATATACGGTCCAAGATCTATTTAGTTTCGTTTTTGCTGTTTCAATTGACCCTATCCAACGTGTTTAACCAACCAACCAACTAATCAATCAATCAATCAAGTAATCAATCAATCATGATCATGATCAATCAAGTAATCAATCAATCATGATCATGATCAATCAATCATGTTTCATGAAAAATTGAAATTTAATATTGTTCTTGCGTCACTTCTGAAAAAAAATCAACTTGTACTCTGAAACTACATGTCCAATCGACCTGAATATTTGCAGTCAGCAGGGCATACATGTACTAAAAGTTTATAAAAAAACTTGGTGCAGATATCTCTCAAAGCTTTTCCTAGAGAAAAGAAATGGCAATGCCGTAAAAATCGCTTGCTAGGTCCGTAAATCTCAGTAAAAACCTACAATAAAATGTCCGCTCCGAGATTGAAATACTGATCTGTGTTACAAACAGGTGCTGAAAAATGTACAATATCAGAAAATAATCAATAAATGTGTATTAAAGTTACTCCGGCTCAAGTAAATCCAAAACATGCACTGCCCGTGAACTGTCACCAAGATGTCAATTTCCTACAATGACAAAAGAAATTACATTGTGTACATTCCATCTCTAAACATGTTGTCTGTTCAAAGTCCCCACCTAAAAAGAAATAAAAAGACTAAGTTTTCGTTATTATCAACTCGCGTCACGTGATGTCTCCTCAATCTGACGCGCGCGCTGTACCTAAAATAAAATAAAAACTTTCCAAACTAAACATGAAACTTCTCCGGTAACATAATAATATAGACCCTTTACAAAAAAAACAAAAAATAAACAAATACCCCCCCCCCCCCCTTTTTCAAATCAATCAATCAAAAAAATCAATTATCCATTCATCAGAGGGGAAAGACTGCCTAACAATTGTTTTCAAAACAATTGCTTTATATTTATAATTTATTATTATTAATTATTATTATTATTTTCTTAATTAAATTTACTTCATCAGTCGTTCTCGGTCTGTTTACATAACAGGTTTGATTAATACCACGGAGATGCTTCCAACATACACTTAATCTTAGATCAGCTGGTGGAAGGTCATTGTACGTTCATATCTTGGATTGAAAGAAACACGGCACAGAAACAGTACCTTTATAGTTCGAAACGTACAAAAATACTTTAAATATGTTTGGCTGTTCGCGTTTTCACCTTAATTTTATTACTACCACTGGGTCGATGCCTCTGCTGGTGGACTATTAGTCCCCGAGGGTATCACCAGCCCAGTAGCCAGTACTTCGGTACTGGCATGAAAATACGGATTTTTTGTGTTATTAAAATTTTCTGTTACAAAACATTAGAAATTATTATAAATTAAGGAATGTATCTCCCTCATGCAAAGCTCTGATTCCTTTCACGGATTTGGCTATACTTTTTGGACCTTTTGGATTATAGCTCTTCATCTTTTATATAAGCTTTGGATTTCAAATATTTTGGCCACGAGCATCACTGAAGAGACATGTATTGTCGAAATGCGCATCTGGTGCAAGAAAATTGGTACCGTTAATTTCATTATTTATTCTCCCCTTGGAGTCTATACATTACATTTTCTTTCTTTGATAAGTTTTCAAACTACAAGCAGGGTAAATATATGTTGTTTGTGAACAATTGTGAAAGTTTAACTAAGCTGCTAAAATGTCTATATGTTATAGGATAACAATGGCAATAACGTTAATATAAACAGCAAGTTTGTTCGCATGTGTACGTGTCAGACATAGTTTGTGCTCAGAAGAACACGAATGTGTTTACAACGCGTAATAAGGTCGTCATATTAGAAAATAATTTATTCGTCTCCTTCTACTACCGTGGCGCTGGTTTTCCATCACGGTAAACCTGCGATTAATGTATCTCCGAATTGAAATTCAGTAAACTGGTGATCAATTCTACAGAACTTTTGGGCCTTTGTGTCTGTACATTGTAGCTCTGTTACAATCTGGCATAGGCTGATTGACGCGATATCAAGTTATAAATAAAACGACTTATGTACTGTGGTCAAATGCCAGATTTAAATATTGAATAACTAATCGAAGAGTTCAAATAGAGAAACATATTTAATGAGTGACCGAACAACACATAAATTCACGAATGCGCATGATTTAATTATCAGTGTTGTTCAATCACGAGTTGAATATTTTTCGATATTTGAATTCTTTAATTAGCTATTCTTTTATTTAATTGGTAAATGGCTTTTTTAAAAGAAATTAATGTAAAACATGTAAGGAACTATGTCTTTTTTCTACGCATTCACAATTTGTTTTGATCCGCCGTTATCGACGTCTTGACAACGCCTATTGTTGTTTGACGTCAGAGAGTGAAATAACCACGTTTATTTCAAATGGGAAATTAAGAGATAACTGTATTGTATTTGAAGCTTTAAGGACGTCCATCGGTAGTTTTACTGTCGCAAATTTAGTTTACCTGGCGACGCGGAGCGGAGACAGGTAAACGGTTATTTGCGACAGTAAAACTACCGATGGACGTCCGCAAAGCTTCAAATACAATACAGTTATCTCTTTTCTAATGCAAAACAAGTTTATAATTAAATTTCAATCATTATTTCGGTGTAAAATGTTCATTAAAGAAAATTCCGCGAAAAGATGTTATATTCTTTGGTCCCTACTCTAGGTGACGTCATAGGTATGCTTCCGGCGTCAAACATAAACACCGGGCGTTTTCTGGCTTCTGTGCCGCTTCAGAATGTAATAAAATTTGATAAAATGAAGATTTTTAGGCGCAACAAGTGAGTTTTTTGTTTATTATTGTAGAAATAACATGTCAATACATTCCGAAATTCAAAATGTCGGCTTCCTTAGTTACAGACAAGGAGATAGAGAATTTTACACTTGCTGTTATCCAATCAGAACAATTGTTGCAAAATAATTGCATTAGAATTATCGGTTTTTATCTAACTGGGAAATCAATGTAATTCATTGCAACCAATGTAATAAAAACAAATATCCAACTGATTCAAACAGACGTAAGAACAGAAACAGCTTATCTTAAAAACGTCAAGAGAAATACAGCAATTGAGATGAACAAATGTTTGATTTCAAGTAGTACTGGTCTTTTAGCTTATACAAATAAAGGGGTCTGGTTTAATGTACGTTTGTCAATGAAATACCTATCCCCAATATTTCAAATGACGAATACAATACATTTATGTAGCATTTATAGGTCACCATGAGAATCAACCATAAAATATAGTATAAAAAAAGGGAATCAATAGAAGCAAAAAATTAAAACTAACGGCTTTTTTTATACAATTCAATTTACAAAAAAAAAGATATATGAAAAACATAAACATACAACAAAAACTGAATAAAACCCTCCTGATTTGAGGAAGGCACTCACAGAAAGGAGGTTTCACACGTGTCAGTTAACACACATAAGCAATGACAGATTGTAGACCATTCGTTTTTACAGATTCTGTCGATCGCTTACTACTATATTCCAAATAACTAACTTTAACAAAATGTATTCAAAATTAGGATAGAACGATGTAAGAATTTCGTTATTGCTATTCTAATTTCAAGTAACGAATAAAAACCTTAATACATTTTGACCAACAAATAAAAACTTTAAATAAGAAACATGTAGCATAATTTCAGTAGCGTATATACTAAATTTAGTCCTAGTATCTAGGATGAGTTAATTAACAACCACTGGGTCGATGACACTGCTGGTGGAGATTTATTTCCCCGAAGGTATCACAAGTCCAGTAGTCAGCACTTTTTGTGCTGACATGAATTGTCATTGATATGGTTATATTTATAAATTTACTGTTTACAAAATTTTGGAATTTTTTGAAATACTAAGGCTTTTCTACCTCAGGCATAGATTACCTTAGCTGTATTTGGCAAAACATTTAGGAATTTTGGTTCTCAATGCTCTTCAGCTTCGTACTTTATTTGGCATTTTTAACTTTTTTGGATTCGAGCGTCACTGATGAGTCTTTTGTAGACGAAACGCGCGTCTGGCGTATATACTAAATTTAGTCTTGATATATATGATGAGTTTATTTACAACCACTGGGTCGATGCCACTGCTGGTGTAGATTTATTTTCCCGATGGTATCACAAGCCCAGTAGTCAGCACTTTTTGTGCTGACATGAATTGTCATTGATATGGTTATATTTATAAATTTACTGTTTAAAAAATTTTGGAATTGTTTGAAATACTACCCACACCACATCTTCCTATATCTATTAGGCTTCTCTACCTCAGGCATAGACTACCTTAGCTGTATTTGGCAAAACTTTTAGGAATTTTGGTTCTCAATGCTCTTCAACTTCGTACTTTATTTGGCATTTTTAACTTTTTTGGATTCGAGCGTCACTGATGAGTCTTTTGTAGACGAAACGCGCGTCTGGCGTATATACTAAATTTAGTCCTGGTATCTATGATGAATTTATTTCGAACGTTCAAACTAGAGACTAGCAAAATGAACCCAACAAAAATCTGTGGGTGATACAAGTTGAAATTGAGAACGGAAATAGGGAACAGATCTTGCTCAACATGTGGCACCATAGTGTTGCTCATGTTAGTACAAAACCTGTACCAAGTCTAATTTGGTAAGTCACATTCGTTTAAAGGGGCGAGGTTGCAGTGACAACATAAGAACATATTCGCTATCATGTGTGAAACACATATTCAATAACAGCCAACCAACTCATGATGGGGTTCGTAAAAATTTTCGAAAGGGGATAATTTCAATTTCATCATTTTGAACTTTTTTAAGGGGCTACAGAACACCTAAGAAAAGATAACTCTTACTCATAGTCTGATTCATTGCTACTTTTTAAAATCATGTGCAATATGCAAGCTTGTAAAGGATCATGATCAGAATGTTTACATTATTGCTATGAGCAGCTGTACACCTATTGTTATTCAATTAATCTTTTAATCCATTAAAAGTTACTAATTTTCCATAAAGGAATCTTGAAGTAGACATAATAGGGAAATTTAAGAGTGAAATAAATTTACCAAAAGAAAATCAGGACATTAAAAAAGGAGGGAAATAGTAAGGACCAAAACTGTTTTTGTTTTTTACTTGACAATGCCTAGATCTCACATAAAATGAAATAAAGTACAACGATGCTACCATTTGATTTTATGGGTGGGAGGGCTGGAATTAAAAATGTTCTTCTGCATTTTTTGTTGTTGTAATCATTGGGGGGGGGGGGGGGGGTATCTGTAATTGTTTACATAAATTGTATTCCTGCTTGTTATGCCAAATTACTGTTCCTGCCTTGTTTGCTCAAAAGCCTGTCTTGCTTTTTTCAAATTTCATCCAAGCCTCCCCTCAAATGGTAGCTCCCTCTGACATTAAAATTGTAACCAAATAAATAAATAAACCATGGACAATTATACAATGCTTCTGTTTGTAGATCTTCGTACCAAATTGATTAAAATCACAACTGAATTGACTCCACAATACTTTTTTTAACACCATATACCTGTTGTTTTTAATGAAAGAGACTATGGGCTTTAATTAGTAATACACTTACTTATGTTAAACAGGAATTATGATTAATTTATAATTTTAAAATTTCTGGCATATTCTTTTTTAAAGTGCAATTGAATATTTTATTACATGATTTATATTCATTTAAAAAGTAAGAAGATATTGAGGGGGATACGCAACCACCAGTGCATCATTAACATGTTACGGAAGAAAGACAAAAAGAAGAAAAATAACCATCCGATTCAGTCCACAAAACACAACACATATTTATGCATTCTCACATTCATCTGAATAAAAAAAATACTACATCTTTCTAGTATCTTTTTTCAACCTTTTATCCTGACAGGTGTAGAAAATAAAGGGGTGTCTTCTATTCCGTCCGCAATTTAGGGAAAGTTAAGTCTATATTTAGAATCATGGTTGAAACTGAAACTACACATTTGTATGATATAAATAGAACATGTTAATTTTGCTTTATCAAATTTAAATTTCGAAGTGATAGAAAAATTTGTTATTTTTCTTTTGTTGTGCTTTTGTCATGTTTTTGTATCTTTCCGAATTTTTTTCCCATGCAATTTTGAAATAAATATAAAAAAAGAAACTGTGGTGTTATTGCAAGTGACTAAGTGAAAATGTTTCTTCTCAACTATCAATTCAAGATTATTACTGAATATAATAATCATTCTCTATAATAATAAGGGTCCCAAAAAATAATGTAAAATAAATAGTGTAACTGCCGTGCTTTTAAGTAAAAACCAGTTCGTTGTTTCTAATTTTCATAACCTCTGCAGAAATACTAAAAAACAGTTCTAAGTTTAACGATTTCACAGTATCAGGATTGTGCACAATCAGCTCTATTTCATCTCTCATAAGCCATGGTTCTTTGCACGAATAGTTTTGTTCTTAAGTTTCGAATTGTATATTTTTGAATCTGTAGACCAATAAATTGAAAATCTTGATCATGTAAGGGACGACATCAAAAGTTCAATGTAGGATAAAAAACTTAATTTACATGGTTTTTTTTCACTGACCCCATCCCCCCCCCTCTTAACTTAATTTGGGAAAAATTAGTTGACCAATATGGATATATGTAAAATCGATTTTAGATTAACAAAACTTGCAGCAATGTTGACCCCCCACCCCAAGTTTTTCTTATCCTACATCGATCTTTTGATGTCGTCCCTAAAGCATCTGCCAACTTTAAAGCTTTTCTCTATGTATCACAAATTTTTTTACGTGTCATGCTTTTAACTTCAACAGCTCGTATCTCAAATCAAAAATCAGTTACATCCTTTTTTTGCCCCTGCAACTGAAAGTAGGGGGGTATTGTTTTACCCCTGTTTATCTGTCCTTTCGTCCGTCCCATTATTTGTATATAGTTATTTGGCATAACTCCTCCTACTGTTTGATTCCTAGGAAGTTTTCATTTTGTTTTCTGTTGAGTAGGTAAGTACGTACACTGTGCTTCAATGGAAACTATCCCTTTTTCAAACAATTTTATGTGACTACATGTCCATTATGTATTCCGTGTGCATGGAATGGGTTGACATGTCATAACATGTGTCTATATTGTTGTATGGTCGATTAAAGCTTGTGTATTATGATTTTTAAAAATAAATATGAATTCATTACTTCATAAAAGTCATGGCCGGTACAAGTGTTTCCGAAGTTACCAAAAACACAATTATCGTCCTTGAGGTCAAAGTTCAGGGTCACATGAAGGTCAAAATTTTAAGAAGGCTCACCACCTCATGATGATATATCCACATGCCAAAGATGTAAGGCCTAGGTCAAAAGGTGAAGAAGTTGTGGCCTACATGGTTGTTTTTCACGAGAAAAAAAACCAACATAAAGTTGACCTTGAGGTCACATTTGAAGGTCACACAAAGGTCATCATGATGCAAGACACTTAACCTCGTTATGATTCATCAATATGCCAAATATCTAGGGCCTAGTTCAAAAGACGGAAAAAAATATTGCCATTATGTACTTTTTGAATAGATTTTGCTCTTATTTAATGAACCAATTTGAGGATGGGGCGTATTTCAAACTTAAATACCAAAAATTCTAACGGTTAAATTTTGAAAAAAATTTGCAAGAACAATCGACTAGTATAGCACTCCAAATGCTTAGTTTTATAAAAAAATTAAACGACACGTTCTTTTTAAAAAAAAAAATCTTCTTCAAATTTTAGAAGCACAGCATTCACTTTTCGGGGCTGATTCTGGTACCCCCTATTAAAGTTCGGGCAAAATCTGGAATGAAAATTACAAGAAAAGGGTATCAGTGAACTTATATTCACCTCAGCTATCATTATTAGCTATGCTATTGTCAATTTAGGATTAAATTTTAAAAACTTTAACATATTTAACCCTATACCCATATTTCAGAAACTTCAAATTTTGGCCGATACTAGTATGTAAAAGATGCCATATTTGAGTTGCCAAATCTTTTAAACCTACGGTTCAAATCTTTTAAAATGTTTACAAGATGTTTAGGTTGGCCTAGTTAATCAATAAAAAAAAATTAAGAAAAATTAAACGACAGGATTTTTTTGGGGTTTAGTGTTGGGTACCCCCTTAAATAGCTTTTTGGGAGTAGCAACCCTCTATCAAGGAAAGCAAGACTTATGTCCATGTAGTTTGTTTATTTGACGAGCAAGGCTGTAAACATGTCATGTCATTAATGTAAGATCAAGTCTTTATGCATAGAGTAACAGTAAGTTTTCAGTTGAAAAGTTGGATCTAGATAAAGTGTAATTTTTGTTTCGTGAAATTTGTTAAAAGTAAGTATACCACCAAAAATAAGTATCGTTTCAGTACTTGTTTTACTATTATCATGTAATTTAGTTTTATAAAGAAAATAATCTGTCCGTAAAGTTTTTCTTGTAGGCGTACACTAATTTGACCATATTCATTCTTATCTTAGTTGAAAAGAAAGAAGAAAACAAAAAACAAAATATAGGATTGTATAACTGTTTCACTGAGTTACTGAAACAAGTTCGCATGTATCTCTCCTGTCGTAGCCTGATATACACAACCGTTGGCTATGACATCGTTCATAACACGATATTTGGTACTAATACAATGCAAAATCTGTACATTAATGTCAATAATTGATTACAGTTGTTACTGCTTTTCCCTACAAGTAAATGATTACAAGTGCACAGTTGCGTATACCTTCATCTGATCTAAGTTAGAATCACTGGGTATTTGATGGCATATGACATTTGTCTCTTTCCAATTAAAAATCAGACACATGCAGGTAATAGTATATACTTATAGGTTGTATGTAAAAATGCCTTTTAGTAAGAACAGACACAAGAATTGAGCATTACAATTAAAAATCACAAAAACAAAATACAAATAATTCGACTTTTCCACATGATATAACTTGTTGATTACGGTCATATATATTTCCTGGAAATAGGACTACATACACAGATTTCCATTTTTTTGTTTTAAATTAAGAAATAGCGCTAAGTGTAAAATATCTACAAATATAATACCTACTCGTATTAAAATGAGCATAGAGCATGACATAAAATAATTATTTCTAATCCAATAGGACATATACAGTACCTTTATAGTTCGAACGTACAAAAATGCTTTAAATATGTTTGGCTGTTCGCGTTTTCTCCCCTTGGAGTCTATACATTACATTTTCTTTCTTTGATAAGTTTTCAAACTACAAGCAGGGTAAATATATGTTGTTTGTGAACAATTGTGAAAGTTTAATTAAGCTGCTAAAATGTTTATATGTTATAGGATAACAATGGCAATAACGTTAATATAAACAGCAAGTTTGTTCGCATGTGTACGATTCAAACATAGTTTGTGCTTAGAAGAACACGAATGTGTTTACAACGCGTAATAAGGTCGTCATATTAGAAAATAATCTATTCGTCTCCTCCTACTACCGTGACGCTGGTTTTCCATCACGGTAAACCTGCGATTAATCTATCTCCGAATTGAAATTCAGTAAACTGGTGATCAATTCTACAGAACTTGTGGGCCTTTGTGTCTGTACATTGTAGCTCTGTTACAATCTGGCATAGGCTGATTGACGCGATATCAAGTTATAAATAAAACGACTTATGTACTGTGGTCAAATGCCAGATTTAAATATTGAATAACTAATCGAAGAATTCAAATAGAGAAACATATTCAACGAGTGACCGAACAACACATTAATTCACGATTGCGCATGAGTTAATTATCAGTGTTGTTCAATCACGAGTTGAATATTTTTCGATATTTGAATTCTTTAATTAGCTATTCTTTTATTTCATTGGCAAATGGCTTTTTTAAAAGAAATTAATGTAAAACATGTAAGGAACTATGTCTTTTTTCTACGCATTCACAATTTGTTTTGATCCGCCGTTATCGACGTCTTGACAACGCCTATTGTTGTTTGACGTCAGAGAGTGAAATAACCACGTTTATTTCAAATGGGAAATTATCGGTTTTTATCTAACTGGGAAATCAATGTAATTCATTGCAACCAATGTAATAAAAACAAATATCCAACTGATTCAAACAGACGTAAGAACAGAAACAGCTTATCTTAAAAACGTCAAGAGAAATACAGCAATTGAGATGAACAAATGTTTGATTTCAAGTAGTACTGGTCTTTTAGCTTATACAAATAAAGAGGTCTGGTTTAATGTACGTTTTGTCAATGAAAGACATATCCCCAATATTTGAAATGACGAATACAATACATTTATGTAGCATTTATAGGTCACCATGAGAATCAACCATAAAATATAGTATAAAAAAGGGAATCAATAGAAGCAAAAAATTAAAACTAACGGCTTTATTTATACAATTCAATTTACAAAAAAAGATATATGAAAAACAAAAACATACAACAAAAACTGAATAAAACCCTCCTGATTTGAGGAAGGCACACACAGAAAGGAGGTTTCACACGTGTCAGTTAACACACATAAGAAATGACAGATTGTAGACCATTCGTTTTTACAGATTCTGTCGATCGCTTACTACTATATTCCAAATAACTAACTTTAACAAAATGTATTCAAAATTAGGATAGAACGATGTAAGAATTTCGTTATTGCTATTTTAATTTCAAGTAACGAATAAAAACCTTAATACATTTTGACCAACAAATAAAACATTTAAATAAGAAACATGTAGCATAATTTCAGTAGCGTATATACTAAATTTAGTCCTGGTATCTATGATGAGTTAATTAACAACCACTGGGTCGATGACACTGCTGGTGGAGATTTATTTCCCCGAAGGTATCACAAGCCCAGTATTATTATTGTGCTGACATGAATTGTCATTGATATGGTTATATTTATAAATTTACTGTTTACACAATTTTGGAATTTTTTGAAAAACTAAGGTTTTTCTACCTCAGGCATAGATTACCTTAGCTGTATTTGGCAAAACTTTTAGGAATTTTGGTTCTCAATGCTCTTCAGCTTCGTACTTTATTTGGCATTTTTAACTTTTTTGGATTCGAGCGTCACTGATGAGTCTGTTGTAGACGAAACGCGCGTCTGGCGTATATACTAAATTTAGTCTTGATATCTATGATGAGTTTATTTACAACCACTGGGTCGATGCCACTGCTGGTGTAGATTTATTTTCCCGATGATATCACAAGCCCAGTAGTCAGCACTTTTTGTGCTGACATGAATTGTCATTGATATGGTTATATTTATAAATTTACTGTTTACAAAATTTTGGAATTTTTTGAAATACTACCCACACCACATCCTCCTATATCTATTAGGCTTCTCTACCTCATGCATAGACTACCTTAGCTGTATTTGGCAAAACTTTTAGAAATTTTGGTTCTCAATGCTCTTCAACTTCGTACTTTATTTGGCATTTTTAACTTTTTTGGATTCGAGCGTCACTGATGAGTCTTTTGTAGACGAAACGCGCGTCTGGCGTATATATTAAATTTAGTCCTGGTATCTATGATGAATTTATTTCGAACGTTCATTAAACGAATTCATATTGCGTATTGTCTTATACTTGTAATTTTGTCTATCTCTTATACTATTTTTAAGGGTACAGGGTTACATTGATACTAAATTAGTCCAACGTTTACTTTTATTCGTACCTAATATTAACTTTAATATTAAAAACGATCGATACCGATTTACAATATACACCTCCTTATGACATTTATATATGATATATTTATTTAACCTACCCGTGACGTTTCTACTTCCTTTTATAAACTACGTAGTTTAGTGGTTCGAGCATTTTGGAAAATGGCACAAGTCGTAAGACAAAAATGTAATTTGTGCAATGAAAATAACGGTAAATTCTACTGCTATGAATGTAAACAAGTGTTATGTGGAATATGTCGTGGTCGACATGACAAAATCCCGGCAATAAAGGAACATACGATTACAGATATACACAGTGCCAACCAATCTACATTCAATTGTAAAACACTCTGTTTGACACACGAGAAAGACTTTCTATGTTACTGCGAGAAGTGTCATGTTCTAATTTGTGGGAAATGTATAACGTCTACCCATAAGGATCATTCATTCACAGACATCGGTGAGATTGTTAGAAAGGAGAGATGGAAGGCTTATGAAAAAATGACAGAACTTACACGTTTACTTGAGTTTATAACTAATGAAAGGGAATATATTAAAAGAAATCACTTGAAAGGTTTCCATGCCGAAACTCAAAAGGCTATTGGTGAAATACAGTTAGCTTTCCGTCAGTTATCTCATTTTGTCGAATCGACGCGCAGTATAAGCACTACGAAACTGGAGAATAACGAGAAGGTTGAAAATGAAAAATGTAAAGCATACCTTTTTAAAACTGGTTCAATGTATAGAAAGTATACACAGCTGCACGATAGAATGGAAAAACTTTTGATGGAAACACATGATTTAACCTTTTACTTAACTTGTAACGAAATTAAAGATGAAATGAAAAAACTGGACATTCTTCCTGAGGAACCATTGTATGCACAAGTACTACATATTGATCGTAGATTAATTTTTAGAGACATAGAACACTATATCGATGAACGTAAGAGGTATATATTGTAAATATTACTGCTTTTGTATAATAAGACTTAATTTAATTGATTATGTGTTGTCTTTAAGCATTCAATAGCTAAAACTTGATACATATTCATAACGAAAATAATGTTTACCAAGTCATCTGGGGAATAGTGGTGAAAGATATAGAGTTCACAATGCGTATTGAACAAATGTTGTTCACTAGACAAAGGTCTTTCTAAAATTGATGCTTCATTTTAATCATTTAAGTCATTTTTAGCTCACCTGGCCCAAAGGGCCAAGTGAGCTTTTCTCACCACTTGGCGTCCGTCGTCCGTCGTCGTCGTCCGGCGTCGTCGTCGTTAACAATTTACATTTTGAACTTCTTCTAGAGAACCACTGAATGGAATGAAACCAAACATGGCATGAATGTTTCTTATGAGGTGCTAACCAAGTGTTGTTACTTTGTTGCCGATCCATCATCCAAGATGGCCGCCAGCGGGGGACTTAGTTTAACATAGGACCCTATGGGAAATGCATACAAATGACTTCTTCTAGCGAACCACTAAATGGAATGAAACCAAACATAGCATGAATGTTCCTTATGGAGTGCTGACCAAGTGTTGTTACTTTGTAGCCGATCCATCATCCAAGATGGCCGCCAGCGGGGGACTTAGTTTAACATAGGACCCTATGGGAAATGCATACAAATGACTTCTTTTGGAGAACCACTGAATGGAATGAAACCAAACATGGCATGAATGTTCCTTATGGGGTGCTGACCAAGTGTTGTTACTTTGTAGCCGATCCATCATCCAAGATGGCCGCCAGCGGGGGACTTAGTTTAACATAGGACCCTATGGGAAATGCATACAAATGACTTCTTCTAGCGAACCACTAAATGGAATGACCAAGTGTTGTTACTTTGTAGCCGATCCATCATCCAAGATGGCCGTTAGCGGGGGACTTAGTTTAACATAGGACCCTATGGGAAATGCATACAAATGACTTCTTTTGGAGAACCACTGAATGGAATGAAACCAAACATGGCATGAATGTTCCTTATGAGGTGCTGACCAAGTGTTGTTACTTTGTTGCTGATCCATCATCCAAGATGGCTGCTAGCCGGGGACTTAGTTTAACATAGGACCCTATGGGAAATGCATACAAATGACTTCTTTTAGAGAACCACTGAATGGAATAAAACCAAACATAGCATGAATGTTCCTTATAGGGTGCTGACCAAGTGTTGTTACTTTGTAGCCGATCCATCATCCAAGATGGCCGCCAGCATGGGACTTAGTTTAACATAGGACCCTATGAGAAATGCATACAAATGACTTCTTTTAGAGAACCACTGAATGGAATGAAATCAAACATAGCATGAATGTTCCTAATGTGGTGCTGACCAAGTGTTGTTACTTTGTAGCCGATCCATTATCCAAGATGGCCGCCAGCGGGGGATTTAGTTTAACATAGGACCCTATGGGAAATGCATACAAATGACTTCTTCTAGAGAACCACTGAATGGAATAAAACCAAACATTGCATGAATGTTCCTTATGAGTGCTGACCAAGTGTTGTTACTTTGTAGCCGATCCATCATCCAAGATGGCCGCCAGCAGGGGACTTAGTTTAACATAGGACCCTATTGGAAATGCATACAAATGACTTCTTTTAGAGAACCACTGAATGGAATAAAACCAAACATGGCATGAATGTTCCTTATGAGGTGCTGACCAAGTGTTGTTACTTTGTAGCCGATCCGTCATCCAAGATGGCCGCCAGTGGGGGACTTTTGAATGAAATTAAAGATGTTCCTTTCCTTATAAATGAGGTTGTGTTGTCACTTTTAGCCAAATTTTATATTTTTTTATATGATTTCAAAAACCCAAGTAGAATCAGGTGAGCGATACAGGCTCTTGAGAGCCTCTAGTTTATTAAAGCGCAGTCATTACAGCCATATAATCACAATGTAAAGTTTCGGTTCAACAATTATAACTGCGGGAAGTTTATGAAGTGTGATTTTGTTTAAACATTAGTTTTACATTTCAACATTGTAGCTCATGTTCTGAATGTGTTGGCAAAATTAGGATAATTGAACAACAAAGGAAAACAAATGAAGAGCTTCAAGAAAACTTGCAAAGGTGAGACAAATGTTCTATTGTTTTGCAATGCTTCAAACGAAAGGTAAGTGTAAAGCAAAATTATATCCGGATGAAATATCATCTGGGGAGGGGGGAAATGTTACAGAATTTGTTGTTATCATTTTATCCGGAGGAAATTATTTCATTATGATATATTATTTATTGCCATGAAATTCTATCTGGGAAGTTAAAATATTGAAGAGTTAATTAAAAAAAATCATTAATCTTTTCAAATACTATGCACTAATAATAGTGTATTTGGATATAAATTAAATTAGTAAATAAAAACCCAAATAAATGTATTATAATGGGAAATAATTTCACAGATTATAATTGAAAACAATATCCTAAAATATTAAAGTATTTATTCTTAACCATGTTGTGTTCATAAATTGGGATATAATGACAGAGGTTCCCAATGATTTTGACGGAAACATGCTCGCGAGGGTAAAAAAAAGACATCCCAAATGACAAATACCACGGCACAAGGGGAAATGTGAGGCAAATTCAACTGCAGTGGTGAAAAACAGGAAAATTTGTTTGAAAGGAGGATAACATGATAGAATATGCGGAGTAATTATATTAAAAAAAAACACACTTTTGAACATTCTTGTATATCAGAAAAAATACTACATTCAATCTATTTTGTTCAGAAAAATGGACACCGTAACTTTAAACAAAAAATAATAAGAACAATATATATAGTAAAGTAAAATTTGATTATTACTTTCGGTGACCAAGCAAAGTGTATATATTTGAAATGCAAGCCCTTGAATATTTATATTTTAGCTTTCCAAAGATAATTAAACTGAAAGAAGAAGACATTAAGCGGTGAGAATTAAAGTTTTTAGAAATGGATATACAGAGTGTGGCCATAAGAATTTCGTGACTTGAGATTTTTTGCTATGTATTGTATATAAAACTACATTTTTTTTTAAAATATTTTGGGGTCATTTTTATTTGGATTTTAAGCAACTTAATACCAATAGAGGCAGCATGGTCTATTTGTTTATTTGGTTATATTTTTTTGTGTGGATCATTTTCATTTTTTCACAAGATAAACACAAAAAAAAAATTCTGTCTACGTTCTGTATATGCATATGCAATGTTTTTAGTATAAATCAGACCATCAGTTTTCTTTTTTTTTCTTTGGATATTTTCAAAATTTGTTACCATTACTATTGTCAGTTTATTTTTGCCTTATCAGCTTGAATTTCCTCTTGGAATGTTGGCCTCACTTTACTGGTAATGACATGTTTTGAGCATACTTGTACTGTCCGTTTTATATTTTTTGGAGTTTAGTATGACATCCTTTTTAGGTGACCTAGCCCGACATCACACATCATCGTCCGTCGTTGTCGTTAGCTTTTACAAAAATCTTCTCCTCTGATACTACTGGGCCAAATTAAACCATACTTGGCCACAATCATCATTGGGGTATCTAATTTAAAAAATAAGTGGCGTGACCCGGCCAACCAACCAAGATGGCCGCCATGGCTAAAAAAAATAACATAGGGGTAAAATGTTGAATTTGGCTTATAACTATGCAATCAAAGTATTTAGAGCAAATCTGACAAGGGGTAAAATTGTTTATCAGGTAAAGATCTATCTGCCCTGAAATTTTCAACAGTTGTTGGGTGGCTGCCCCTGAATTGGAAATTTTAAGGAAATTATATCGTTTTTTGGCTATTATCTTGAATATTATTATAGATAGAGATAAACTGTAAACAGCCATAATGTTCAGCAAAGTAAGATCTACAAATAAGCCTCTACTCAATGTAAATTTTAACAAAATATTTTCCTCTTTTACTAATGGGCCAAGTTCATTATAAATTGAGATAATTGTAAGAAGCAAGAATGTTCAGTTAAGTAAGATCTACAAACACATCACCATCACCAAAACACAATTTTGTCATGAATCCATGTGTCTTTGTTTCATATGCACATAGACAAAGGTGAGCGACACAGACTCTTAAGAGCCTCTAGTTTACTGAACTAGTAAAAAAAAAATTTGAAGGACCAGTGGAAACCGCCTCCGAATGCGGAATTTTCTCGCTGTGTGGAAAAAAAATTTAGAAAGGAAATGGCGAATGTGTCAAAGCGATAATTTCCGCCGAAGGCCCCCAATGGGTCTTCAATGTAGCGAGAAACTCCCGCACCCATAGGCGTCCTTCAGCTGGTCCCTTAGAATATGTATACTAGTTCAGTGATAATTGACTAAACTCCGAATTATACACAAGAAACTAAAATTAAAAATCATACAAGACTAACAAAGGACAGAGGTTCCTGACTTGGGACAGGCGCAAAAATGCGGATGGGTCAAACATGTTTGTGAGATCTCAACCCTCCTCCCATACCTCTAGCCAATGTAGAAAAGTAAACGCATAACAATACGCACATTACAATTAAGTTCAAGAGAAGTCCGAGTTCGATGTCAGAAGATGTAACAAAAGAAAATAAACAAAATGACAATAATACATAAATAACAACAGACTGCTAGCAGTTAACTGACATGCCAGCTCCAGACCTTAATTAAACTGATTGAAAGATTATTTCTCCATCATATGAATATCAGGCACAATCCCTCCCGTTATGAGTTTAGTATCATACTATCATAAAATATATGAGAAGAACATAACCTGTGTCATGCCAACAACCGTTTTTAAATACATGTGTTTAGTTCCGGGGCAAAGGCCCTATAAGTGAATCAATATTAAAGCCAAAATATGCAATCTTTAATGACCTGACAACAGTATTGTAACTATATCCATTCTTGATAAGTCTGTTTATAGGTTTTGTAAGCTTTTGAGGTGAATACTGACATTTTTGGGCTTTGTTAAGAATATTACCATAAAAGATTGGATGTGAAATACCTGAGCGTATAAGAAGTCTGCATGTTGAGTTATATTTACGAATTATTTCCTTATACCGATGATAAAATTTGGTAAATGTTTTGACTAGTTGGTGATATCGAAAACCCTGGTGTAATAATTTTTCAGTAATACATAAATTTCTCTCGCTAAAATCTAATACGTTGTTACATACACGAGCCAAGTTGAGATATATGTGACCAGGTGGAGTAAGGCTCAGAATAACTAATGCAGATTGTTCATGTACTTTATTAAATATAGCATAGAATAGATTCAACGACAGATCTGAAATATACAGATAATGACAAATACAACTTTACATATAAATGCATATGAATATATCATTTTGTAGCAAAATAATGTATATTATGTTTAATTACACAATTGCAAATAAATTATAATGCAAAATACAGTCAAATGACAACTCTGAATGTAAACAATTTGTTAATCAATGCTAATGAAAACTGTTCACTAAAGTAAGTTGACCATACTACTATATAAAATACTATATAACATTGAAAGTTAATTACAGGTAAATAAGAAAATATAAAGTTTGAAATACAATAAGCAAAGTAAATGAAACTAATTAAATATTTAAGTCAAAAACATTTAACCATAAACTAATTTGAAAAACCCTTAAATGTAAATACCTTATAATGCTAGCTACGGCTCTTGGTGTTGTTTCTGGTGTTTCTTATTCTGCATTGACAATATAGTTAAAAAGTACAATATATATAGTCAAAATGTGAACTGTTAAACTAGATAGAACCAGATAAAATAACTATTAAGTAAACTAGTTTGTCCAATAGCCAGTGGTGAGTAAATATCAAAAAGCCCACATGGAGTATTTCGATTCATTGAACCATATACTACAAAATATGTTCAATATAGTAGGATCATTATAGTATAGGGTAAAATAGATATAAACTAAGTACAAAGTTGGGAATAATATCAAATAGGTAATATGTATATAAATGAACTTGTCTACATATATAAACACCATAAGATGGTGACAAGGGAACGCCACTTGTCTAAAAATGTCTGAAAAATCATCTCTTTATCATAATTTTGTGTATTAAGCTTCCTGTTAATGATATAAATATCAAGATCGAGGAAAGGGCAGTGGTCATTATTGGTATTAGCTTTATTTAAAGTAAGTTCAACAGGATAAATTTCCTTAGTATACATACTGAAGTCGTCATTATTGAGAGCCAATATATCATCCAAATATCTAAAAGTAAGTGTTAAATGTTTGTATCAAATGTTGTTTCGATGGGTCTTTGCCAATTTTAGTCATAAATTGTAACTCACAACAATACAAAAACAGGTCCGCAATAAGTGGTGCACAGTTAGTTCCCATTGGAACTTGACGATTATACGGAATCTCCAAAGCGAACAAAAATGTTATCAAGTAAAAATTCAAGCCTAAATATAGTATCAAAGCATGTCCAATTAACATAGTTCTTTTGTTTATTGCTACTAAAAAATGACCTAAATAAAGTAGTATACCGCTGTACATACTCATAAATCCATGGACAAAAACAAAATCGGGGTAACAAACTAAAACTGAGGGAAACGCATTAAATATAAGAGAACAACGACACAACACTACAATGTAACACACACAGAAACGGACCAAGCATCAGACAAAATCCCACGAGAATAACAAATATAACATCAAAACCAAATACATGAATTTGGGATAGACATGTACCGTGACACGTCTTATCGCAATGTGAATGTACACTAAAAAATAAGAGAAAACAAACGACGCAACGTTACAATGTAACACACACAGAAACGAACTATAATATAACAATGGCCATATTCCTGACTTGGTACAGGACATTTTTAAAGGAAGAAATGGTGGGTTGAACCTGGTTTTGTGGTATTCCAAACCTCCCTCTTTTATAGCCATGTGAAATATAACATTTAAATGACAACACAACATTACAGGACTACAATATAAATAAATTGGAGAACACAATTGACAAAGAAACACACGAACAACAGCCAACAAAAGGCAGCAAGTTCAAAATTTTAATACGCTAGAAGTGCATTTTGTTCACACAAGATCTACTAGTGACGCCCAGATACGAAAGTTTGAAAGTCGAAACAAGCACATACCTAAAAGAGTTTGAACATATGTACTCGTATTCTGACCTTTTAAATGCCCAGTTAATTAGGGATGTGAATTTTGTCCTAATAAGAATATGAGGCAAAGTGGTATATAGGGTAGAAAAATCAAAACTTTGAACAGATTCAAAATCACCAATATATGCATGCATTTTATCAAGTACTTCCAAAGAGTTTTTGACACTCCAAAAATAATTCATTCCACTATTTTCAAAGGAGCTTATTTGAACAATTTATTATCCGATTTTTTATTGTATCAAGTTTACTAGAAAGTAGAATAGACAATTTTGTAGTAGAACAATGGCTTGAAGATGAAATAAATCTATATTTGTAAGGTTGTTTGTGTAGCTTCGGAAGCCAGTACATAGTTGGGACTTTCATTGTATTTGGTTCTGCTTGTAAAGAAGTAGCTAAAAGTAGATAAAAGACCGATTTGTGGTCTTTGGCTGTAATCTGCTCTTTGGTCGGGTTGTTGTCTCTTTGATATATATTCCTAATTCCTTTCTAAATTGTATAATTGACATTAAGATATAATTTTAGCTCTTGTTGTATTGTATTATCATGAACATGCATGAAATATTGGTCACTGGACGTTAAGCAACCAACAATCAATCAATCGATGTTGTACACATGTGTTGAAAACATTGATCAATGTTCAAAACTCATAAGTCCATGAACAAAAAACAAAATCGGGGTAACAAACTAAAACTGAGGGAAACGCATTAAATATAAGAGGAGAACAACGACACAACATTAAATGTAACACACACACACACACACACTCACAGAAACGGCCTAAGCATTAGGCAAAATCCTATGAGAATAACAAATATAACATCAAAACCAAATACATGAATTTGGGATAGATAAGTTCCGTGACACACTTACAGTAATGTGAATTCACACTCGTCCTTTCATCTATAGATCTTATTGATTATTGATTGTTGTTTCATTTGCAGTCTAACCACAGATTCCATTCTTTTTGCTTTGAAAGGAAACAATTTAAATGTAACGAATTAAAACTCATATTGGTACAAAACAGCATTATTCCATCATTATATCATAAAATCCAATGTTCAAGAAAACATGCATAATTGTTTTAACTTACAGGAGGATGAGTTTATTGCTATTATGTGCTTCTAACAATGAGAGTCAAATATATCAATGATTATAGTTCCATGAACATCTGAATCTAGATTTCATTTATGAATCCAGCCAAACCTCTCTGTGTAGTAGACTGTGATAAGTCAATGTATTTTTTCAGTCTCTATTGGGTATAGTTCATGCTGAATATTGAGTTTTCTATTCTGATGAGTCGAACCCGGTATGTTAAAAATACCTGAGAGCTAAGTCCCCGCGACGAAAACCGTCTATTAGAAGGGGTTTATCGTTCTTTTACCACTTCTATGCTAATCCATATGCATCAATGTGTATTACGATAAATACGGGATACTGATAATTGAGTATTTTTGGTCGTGTAGAATGTTTTTGGAAAATGTTTTACCTGAGATAATAATGGAAAGCATAACAATACCAATGCAAATGTAATAAATAAACAGACGATAATAGCATCAAAGATAAAAGTTGTGTCATATCTTCTGACAACTAAGGCTTGATTTGTCGATATAGAAATGAGACGGTTTGGTATGATTTCTAATGACACAACACTCCACCAATACAAAAATACAAGGATGTTCACGACTTCATGTTACCGGACGGTGTTTAAAATCCCATACCTATAAGCACGCTATGAAAAGTTCCGATTTTAAACTTAAAAAAACTTAAAAGAGAAGTCATTGGATAGAGTTCTGCCTCGTGCTAGTAAATACGGAAATATTCTCAGTATAATATTTATTCTATGTTCAAACTTATGTGTCTACCTAACACATCATTGGTGTACTATAGGTTAAAAGAACGATTGAGAGTGATGGAAAAGGAGAAGAAAAAACATCTCGATGAAATTAGAAGTTTGAAACAAGTAAGATGGTAATTATTGGCAATGAATTTTCTGAGATTACAAATGTATTACGCAGGCAAATTTCACTCATATCAGTTTTTCGTGAATTTCAACCCAAACGAGCTTATACGTGAAACTGAAATATCAGTGTATTTGACTTCCAGGTCATTTTCATGTGAAACTGATGTGAATTAGGCATGAAATTTTCACGAATCTTTTTCATTTGAAATTCAGATGAATTTAAAAAAAAAACAAATATAGCATCTACATTTTCAAATTTAATTAAATCATGGAAAATAACAATTTTTAATTTTGAAAGTTCACTTGAAATTATTGTGAAATATTCCACCTGTGATTCACGCAATCTCAGTTCATGAATAAGGTCGTTTCAGGTGAATCTCACGTGAATTTGATATGAGATTCATATGAATTTCACGTGAGCAAATTTTGCCTGTGTAAGTAGTTTAGTATATACTCGTTGATGCACATCTGATCAAACAAAGAAATATGTATAAATAGTGACATACAGATCCTGCGCATGACAAGCCTGTACAATCAAATCATGAAAAACAGCCAGAAATGTTGGAGAAAAATAAATTTGTACGGTAAAGATGTGCAACTACCGAATCACTAGACGTTAAAATCATCAAATTAAAACTCATAATTACCAATTGCAAATTATACACAACACTATTAAACAGATTATGTTTCTCTTGTATGCATTGTGTTTTTATTTTACTTCAACTTTGTCTTTTTTTCAGGGCAGATCAAACAAGATTGAGACCATTGTTTCTCTGTTATGCGTGTAACTTGCAATTTAAAAGTGAATTGGCCAAAAAGTACCATGACAGGGATTATCACAAAATCAAAATTAGCCACGAAGGGAACCATCAAATGCATCACTGTGACTAACCGCTGCGTCATTAAAACTGTGATGTTATCATACCCCATCTTCTTATTTTATTGTAACAAATGTATTAATGAACAGCTAAAATTTTATTTATACAAGAATATAATAATCTGGAGCAAATTCTATATAAATATTGTAAATAAAAGAGTCGGACAAACTTGTAGTTCCGCGATTGAATAACCCAAATTGAATTTTCGATTAAGTGTACAACTTATGGCCAATGGAAATGCTAAGGTTTTCATGAACAACTATATTCTATCTAAACAAGTAATTGTCCTAGAAACTAATACCTTTCCGTTGATTTTTGATAATCAATTAGATTTTTGATAATTGTTTAAGCATCAGTTCGATCGTCAAAATTGTTTGTTATATCTTGCACCACAAATGCATAGACAAAGGAGTACTTCAAATCGGTTGGTATCATTAATGGCCCTAATAAGATCCTGATTATATTCTTCGCATATTCGATATATCATATTGTTTTTGTCTGATAACTATTGTCTTTTTCGTACTTATCACTAGAGAACGTGTAGAGTGTTTATAACGTAATCCTAACACACAATATTTGGATAATGATATATGGTTCTATCTTAAATTAGACAACTATATACCTGAAACCAAAGAACATTGATTTAAATCAATACATAGGTCCCGTATAGTAAACGAGCAAAGGTCTCATCAGGAAAAATAAGGATAGAAAATCCAATATGACAGAAAGCAGCCAGCAACGATTACTTAAATATAAGCTTATGTTTACATTTTGGACAAGAATATACAAATTTTTAACTTTTGTCGATTCGAGCGTCACTGATAAGTCTTTTTGTAGACAAACACGCGTCTCGCGTATATACAAAATGTAGTCCTGGTATCTATGATGACTGGGTCGATGACACTGCTGGTGGAGATTTATTTCCCTGAGGGTATCACCAGCCCAGTAGTCAGCATTTTTTTTGCCGACATGAATTATCATTGATATGGTTATATCTATAAATAAACTGTTTACAAAATTTTGAATTTTTGAAATACTAAGGCTTTTCTACCTCAGGCATAGATTACCTTAGGTGGATTTTGCAAAACGTTTAGGAATTTTGGTCCTCAATGCTCTTCATATTTGTACTTTATTTGGCCTTTTTAACTTTAATGGATTCGAGCGTCAATGATAAGTCTTTTTGTAGACGAAACGCGCGTCTAGCGTATATACAAAATTTAGTCCTGGTATCTATGGTGAGTTTATATATGATATAAATAACGTGGCATGGTCAAACATGTTTGTAAGTGTCCAGCCTCCAAAAAACAGAGAAAATGATGTAACAACACGAACGTAAAACAAACAGCGAAACTCAATTGAAAATTGTCTGACTGAACAGATGGACACGAAGCAGAAAAAAGCGTATCATAAAGACAAAGGATACGAAATATCGATTTAAGAGTTACCACACATTTCCAGGGTATGAGTATTAAAATGAGACAGAGAAAGCCGTATATGTTTTAGCATAATTGATACATGTAGCGTTGGTTATTTTGTTTGTAACTTTTCATATTTTTTTCTGTTCTTAAGGAATAACGCCTCTAAGGGTAAACAATTACTGAATTAACCTAATTTTTGGGTTAATTGACTGTAAAAAAAATACTCCCGAAGATAACATCAAATGGTGGTGCACTTCTTAATTGCGACGGCCCTTTGAAAGTAACTATTTTTTATGATATTTTCATTTTTCATCAATTTTACCAATTTTTAGCCTATCATCGTGAGGGAAAAAAATCCCAGTTTCAAAATTAAACTTTGTTTTAATACTTGCAATACAGATGATGTGAACAAATCTGAATACATGTAACTGAAAAAAAAACTAAAGTTAGGTGTTAATATAAGAATATTTGATAATATTTTGATGCTTTTTCGTGGCAAACTAACCTTGCTCTCAATTTTTAAAAACTACGATTTTTCTCTGTTTTAAGAAAAAAATGCATATTTTCCCAACATGGTGACTTCAAAAACAAGTAAAATCGTTATCATTCAATTCGTCCGTATGTCCGCGTTGTTATCAAGAGTAAGTCAGCAGCTATGTTGATATATACGGTATTCTTGTATGTGTGTATTCCTACGATCATATGTTGCCTTGTTAACGAAATAATGGCTTTTGCAAATTTACGGAAGATCATCGTAACTCCAAAAGAAGATATTCGTAACTTGTGGACAAATAACTTGAAAGATAATCGTAACTGTATATAATTTGTCTCTGATCATAGCAACTAGTATTTATCAGTACCCTCTGCTTACGGAATATTTAATGATACATAGGGAATGTGTTTATTGGACACAGAGGAATCCTCTGCTTGCATAAAACGTTATAAAGAACCATAAAGCAAGAACATTTAAAATTTAAAAATGATGCTACCAAATTTTTTTCTTGATTTGAGTTTGTGGTAATACGCTTTGTGTAGACGTTTCATAACATTTTGTTGAGGCAAATTGAAGTAAGATAGCGGAAACGAAAAATGAAGCAATGTTTATGTTTTTAAGAGGGCATAACCCAAGAACGATAAAGAGAACTTATTCTGATTTTTTTTATTATAAGATAACAACAAAACCAATAACAATAATCAGGAACGAATTTTTTTTCTTCAAAATAAGGTAAGTTTGCATTTTTGCATTTGAGTGAACCTTGTGCAGTTACGATTATCATATTAAAAAAAATCTTAGAGTTACGATTATCTTCAGTAAAATTTCCATGGCTAATATTTCGGTAATAAAGGCCACATATGATATCAATTATACACACCCACACAGCAATACTGTACATGTCTGGATCGTGGTAATTGCAATTAACATGAGCAGTTTGACACCAGTGATTATTGATGGATTTTGCAATGAGACACAGTTTTTTCCCCGATGAAACATCTCAACATAAAATTAAATTCAATGTCATGATTATTTATCTATTCAATATCAACAAATGTAAAAGGTGATAGGTCATCAAAAATACCCTTCTAAATAATATCGAATATAATCGGAAACGTAATGTAGTCACCTATATCTTGTCGAAAAAAGAATATAAACAATACTCATTGTGTACGCTTGACATTTGTTTCCGAAATAACCTTTATTATAAGCATCGAATCTATTAGAAAAAAATCATAATCGCAAAACATTATCAAATACGATTGTTATATTGGCTCATTTTAGTACGTATTTATTATACGTCTTTAATATTCCTATATGTCAAGTATAAATTGCTATCTTCGATATGTTATACTTCGAAGATGTTTAAGATATTCTAATGGACCTAACTATGGGCTTCATTTGTAATAGAAATCAAAAGGATGTATGTAATAAAACATTATCTACAGCTACGAGGGAAATATTGCTTAAAGTTTTTGTCAAAATACCTAAAATAAATGTTGATGCTAGGACAATAATATTTCGATAGTAATCCAATAATATCTAGGTTTCAAATAACGCCACTGAACGAACATTTTAAGGTCTTTCTTGTACAGAACATTGAGGGGTGTCTTAATCGGTCAAATGAAAGACCGAACGATGTTTTTCTTTTACTAATCATGACACTATAACATCAGCAGATACTATGTTGTGCGTTGATTTTCAGAGATTGTTTTCTATTTAACATATCACGTTGAACTATGCTATTCTTTTATTTCATATATATAGGTAAAAACTAAATTCAGAAAAATACCAAACGCTGAAAAAAAAAATCAAATCGGAAGTCCCTTATCAAAAGGTCAAAACAAAAAGCTCAGACACATCAAACCAATGGATACCAAACTGCCATTTTCCTTACTTGGAACAGGTATTTTCTTCTGTAAAAAATAGTGGATTCAGCATGTTTTTGATGCTAGCTAAACCTCTGGTTTGTATGACAGTCGCAAACTCCATGCTCTACGTCTTATTTCTAAATGATAACTTCCCGGTTACGATATTAATTTTCAGAATTGGCATAAAGTGAGAAGCAAATGAGTTGTTAAGAAGTAGGAAAAGTACGAGTCATCTTGTGAGTTATTTTTGTTACGCTATGTAACGGAGGTGCTATTGTTTTCTTGTTTCACGACAATTTTATAATGAAAAAGCAGATGATTTTGCACCAATGTTAACGAAATTTTTTAAGAATCATTGTTTTTCTCTCTCATGCATAACATTACAATGGTTGCCTTAAAAGATTGAGAATCAGGATCAAATATTATACACCTTATTTAAATAATAGAAAATAGGAATATTTCGTCATATAACATTAAACATAGAATTCGTCGCGGTGTATAAAACGGTGGAAAAGATTGTTTCTGCCAAAACGTTTAAACACTCGTCAAGATAGAAAATCGTACAATGAACATAAACTGTCAACCATACTCATTTAATATTAAAAGTCTCTTTAGGTTGTATTTTTATCAAGGAGAATAATGACCTGATTATATTTTGCCTTGGCTCATATTTCATTGATACCTGGTAATGTCCAGATTTTCTTTAAAAGAATGATCAATCCATTTTAAAAGTACTCTGTTTGATAGTTCAGTCGCTCAAAATTTAAAAAGAAATGTATTCAGCCAATTAGGGCCTAGGCTATAATGTTTCATTTAGACTTATTTGGTTAATGTGGCCTACGTTGTTAATGCTTTGATTGTTTTTGGAAATTTCATATGCATACATCAAGAAATTATATCGAAACCATTACAAAATTGATGAATTAAGCTATCCTACGTAAAGTTATTTTTTATCAGATGACTACTCGCGTTCTACAGTATTTACGATTCCAAAACACCGAATGTTTAGATTTGAGCGTTCCTGTTAGTCCGGAAATACCGTTTGATATGTGTATTGTGAACTTTTATATGCTGGTTTAGGTTATTTATCTCTCCCTTTTTATTTTGTAGTAAGTGACCAGTTTTATCATTTATATCTATTATGTAGTCATGTTCTTATCCCAGGCAAAAAACTCTAGCCGTATTGGATACAACGTGTTTGGAACTTTTGGTCTTCAACTTTGTACTTTTTATGGCTGTCGAGTTTTTTTAATCAGAGGTGAACCTGGCACCTTTTGTTCGTGTGTTTCTCTGTCCTATATGTTCTCCCATTTATTTGTATTGTAATCCTATCATGTCATCATGTTGTTATTTTAATGTTATATTTAACATTGCCATAAAAGCGGGAGATTTGAAATGCCACAAAACCAGGTTCAACCCAAAAAAATAGGCAGGAACATGGCCATTGTTATATTATTTAAAATTGAGAATGGAAATGGGGAATGTGCCAAAGAGACAACAACCCGACCATAGAAAAAAACAACAGCAGAAGGTCACCAACAGGTCTTCAATGCAGCGAGAAATTTCCGCGCCCGGAGGCGTCCTGCTGGCCCCTAATAATTAACGCCATACTAATTCATTTCTTTCGTGAAACATTTTAATGTTGTGTTTCTGTTGTGTCACAGTTCTCCTCTTATATTTGATGTGCTTCCCTCAGTTTTAGTTTGTAACTCGGAGTTGTTTTTCTTTTCTCAATCCATTTATGAATTTCGAACAGCAGTATACTACTGTTGCTTTAATTGCAGTGTCTCATCAATATTCATGGAAAATCTGATTTTTTATACGAAAAATGAAGAACAATTTATATATATATATTTCTATGAGAAGATTATTGTTTTTTATAACTTTAATGGATATTGAATATGAAATAAACTTTTGTTTTAATTCTTCACTATTCAAATTTTCCTACTTTTCGATTTTTTCTATATCTATGAATGAAAAAACCAAACATCTTCAAATTTGTTTTGAAATGATAAATGGTTTAAGTGCATTTAAATGTTTCTATTCTAGTGTGTGTGCTTAAACATCGTCATGAAGTATAAATTGTAAAGGTCAAAACTTGTTTTGCCATTTTCACTTATCCAGGTTTCTTTATCCACTACAATAGATAAACATATGAAATGAACTTCTTAAGGGGACAAAAACTACAACGTAAATGAAAATGTCTTGCTTGAATAAGCTTGTGTATTATAGATATCAACCCTCATTGTTTGTTTCTTTGGAACAACATACAGCTCTCACTAACACGGTGATATTTATCGATTGATACAAAATTTATTTTTAGAACACATATTTAACCGATCAATTTAACTAGCGTTAAATAACATCCGGGTACATATTCTGTGATGATGGCACAGACCTCTTCTCAAAAATGTTACATTTGTACAGAAAAGAACAGTGTGTTCTATTGTTATGAATGCCAGCATGCCTTATGTGCCATTTGTCGTGAAAGACATGATAAAGTACGGCTTTAAGTGGACACACTATAGCAGATATCAATGTAATCGACCTCTCAAACGTACAGAGCGATAAGACCAGGTGTATTACACATGAAAAGGAATATCAATTTTATTGTGTAAAATGTTGTGATTTGATATGTGGAAAATGTGCTACATCATCGCACAAAGGCCATTCATTTTCTGATATTTCTGAGATCGTATCAGAAAAAAGAAAATCAGCACAATCAGCTTTACAAACACTGCAGTCTAATATCGATGTCATGTCTAGTATGAAAGATACAGTTAAAAGCACACACCTAGAAAAACTACATTTTGACAGCCAGGCAGTTATCATTGATATAACATCGACTTTTAAAGAACTTCACACATTCACTAAGTCAAAGAAAGATATTAAGAAAACAGAGGTGGAAGATAATGAACACATTGAACAACAGAGCATAGAAGAGTTCTTAAAGTACAATGATCTGATTCATGATCGATATGCGAAGGTGTTTACCTCACTACAAAATATTTTATGCGAAAAACATGATATAACATTTTACAAACACTACAGAACTATTGATAAGGATATCTCTTTGTTAGATGATATTCCACAAGAACCGAAGTTGCCCTATGTGCCTCCTCTTGATAAAACGATGCTTTACACTGAAATTGAGGAATATGTTCAATCGAAAACTGAAACGAGGTAAGAGTTTGTAAATTTATTAAACCTAATAAATGTTTATATACTAGTGTGTTGCTTTAAAAAGATACAACAACGACCTATTCAAATTAAATATTACACAAAGTGACACTTTTATATACCTGTTCTTCATGCGGATGCATTTCATTACTTCATTGAAAATTTATATACATATATTGATAGTTAAATTATTAAAGATATTCATCGATTTTGAATTACAACTTATCTAGCATTGCGTAACGGAAATAGCAAGAAAAAGATCTTAAAAATAACATAAACGATCAAATCACCATAAAAACCTGGATTGAAACTTTACGCCAGCTGCGCGTTTCGTCTACGAAAGACTCATCAGTGATGCACGTATACAAAATAATAAAAACGCCATATAAAGTACGAAGTAGAAGAGTATTGAGAAGAAGTAGTACGCACTCGCACTTGCTATGTATAATAATTGTAGTTATATGCAAAGGCGAAGTTGGTGAAATTTGTGTTATTAATCTTCGTTGTCTCTTTTAAAAATATTATAAACTAAAACAAGATACATTAAAAACTTCCACCATGAAAACAATGTCCGTACATGTATATGCATTCCATGTTTAATACTTACTGAAATCAGAAATAAGTTAGTTTTAATTATAAAACAATATTTTAACAAATAGACCTTCTATTCGAAATGAAGGCAGAAATACACCTGACAAAAAAAGAACACCGTACACACAGTGATTTATATCTAAACATTGATATACATTAATGGGTCGATCGATAGTAATCTGATGAATGATATTATCAAAGTTATTACATGTATGTTTATACAGCAATATTACAGCTTCACTTGTACACTACGCATATTATATTTTATTTGATGAGATATTTATATGGATATAAAGAGTGCCTAGAAAATCAACCCAGGAATGCCAGACTAGATCTGATTCTATACATATATATATATATGTATGTATATATGTTTCATATAAAGATTTTAATTTGATGATTAATTTGAAGAACATTTAAATTGAATCTGTTCCGATTGTCGTACTTTCTCCTTTATAGTATGCCAAAATGGCACTCGTCACGTTCATGTATACTACATGCCGTGCCTTAAGTCTTATACATACCGTCTTTATGCACATGAATAAGCCACTGGTTTTTGTAGCATCGGTTATAATCAATGTACCGTATTTTAAGTAGTGCTTTAGGTGATACGTCTTATTAATTATTGACATGGTAAAGTCGTATTTCAACTTATGTTTTTTATTGTACATTTGCTTTTACTTCTTTTCATAAATGCATGACCTTCCTTCCCTGCAGATACTTTCTGACTGTTGATGAAGGTTTACGCTAAATCCACCGGAGGTGTAATGATTGATGATTTGTATTGGATTCATGACTTTTTGTTGGCTAGAAACTAGTTTTCTGTAACTGCAAGTGTTCTCAATTTGGTACTTTCTCAGTGTGTTTTTTTTTCTTTGCTTTGCTTTTTCTTGATATGATTCAAACCTTTTCAATTGATTATATAGTTACTTTATATGTAGTGCACTACTGTTCTAGGTTTGCGAAGAGTTGGGCGCTTTAGATATCTTTGACTCCACCTCACAATTATGTATGAGCCTGTTCAAAATTAAGAGCCTGTAATTAATTGGTTGTCGGTATTGGTTGTAGATCTTATTGTTTTGTCGTTTGTTGTTTTCTATATAACTAGGTTGTTCGTTTTCGCATTTGAATTGTTTATTGGAATCTTTTATAGCATGCCCTACGGTATGGCTTTTGCTTATTGTCGAAAGACCTATAGGGACGTATTGTTAAATAATATCTAAATAATTAATGTTCTCGCGGATAACAAATGTTGTCTAATTGGAAATCATACCATTTCTCCATATTTTATATAATTTTTTATCTATAATCTAGTCAACGTGAATTTTCCGTATTAATTTTTAAAAAATGATGATCATTTTTACTTTTGTTTCATTATATTGCAATTTACCAGCTCTTGACTGGTGAATGACATGAAGACATTCCTCTCTACGTCATTGCGTATATGCATTTTCTTATGGTTGCGTCTTGTTTTTTATTGCTGGTTAGACGTTATATTGTTCGTATCCTACTGCATTACAATGAAGTAAAATATACTTAAACTTATTTGACTTATCTAGCATCAAGAAACGATATAACAATATTTCAATAGGTTATGTGCTGGGTGACCTACAAAGGTCTAAACAATGCACATTTTCTTGAAATCAACAGAGAGATTATTTATTCAAAATATACAAAACACACTCATTTTTCCTATGAAAATATTCTTTCTATTTGTCATATTGAAATACAATCTGAAGTGTACAAGATGTTTTAAAATGTGTCTATGTTTAAACTATCTAACATTTAGTGTGAAAACAAAATATGTCCAAATTAATAACACCATGTTCTTTGAAATACCTGACATAGTTATATCACAGTTTTGCTCCCATTTTCATCAAATGGTATAATTTAAAATACATTTTCAGCCTATGCAAAAACTGTATCACTCAAGAGAAGAAATTGAACGAGATTTTAGAAGAAAACAAGCAATTGAAAAGGTACTTTAAACTATCATATAGTTTAGCATTTTACAACTTAAAATAAGTTGCTTTCTTTAAAAAGAAAAAAACAGCAATATTTGAACCCATAACCGCTGACTGTCACTGTGACCAAAAGATTGTTGCTTAATTTTTATTTGCTTTTGAGTTGAAATAATTGATTGTGAATAAAATAAGATAATGATGATGTTGAAACACTTTTATTAAATATATGCAATTATGTATTATAGATTCTTGCACAAATCAGTTGAAAGCGATGTTGAATAGTTGTGAATTGAAAAGTGAATAAATGCAGCTTCTTTTACAGCTACTTTTTTAAAATACATTTTTGAAACTCGACTATTTTATTTATTACTTGGGAATGTACACAGTTTTTTTCATATAACCTTTTGCAAATCCCAGTTTCTACAACCCGGATGTCTTATTCAAATTGCACAAACTAATCGCAATATAAGTTTAAGCACTCAGTTTGCTTAATATTCTGGATGCATTTATTTTAATTTGTCTATCATATCTTCATATTTTGTTTCCTGCATGGATGCCTTTTAATATTCTTAAATCGTTATTGAGGCTGTCTGTAAAGATGGTAGATGTTGTATAGAGTCCAATGTAATGACTGTTAAAACCTGTGAGACACAATGCACGTAAAAAAAATGGTCACATGGTAGCATATCCATAGAGGGAACGTATCATATACATAAATAGCTACCTGTATAAATGATCAAACATATTCGAGCTGTCCGCAAATCTTGATTCCGGGGATTACCGAGTGGCCCATAGACACTTCCAAAACTCGCCAATATACATGTATAAGCGTGAACGCCAGCAACAACATCGTGAAGTAGGGATTACTTTATTGTTTGCTTGCATATTATCCAGTGGCATGTATTTCATAAATCCTCAGGACGAATACAAATTAATTGTTAATATAACTGATATTTTATGTGAGGAATTTCTACTAGGAAAGCCTGAAAGTAGGTTTTTTTTCAAACTGTAACTAGAAAATGAGGATTCGTTTAATATGGACCGAACTTTTGCCTTGCAACAGACTACGTTCGAAGGTAATGTATTGTTCAACATGACAATGGGAACATATAACGCTGCTCTTCTTACACGAATGATCTGATTCGATTGTCTTATCCTAAGGAACTTTGTTCTGTATTTATACACCCGACACAGATAAAGAGACATTTCGGTGAAGCGAGTAATTTCCAACAGCAGAATCGAATCTTTCAGAGATTCTTTCTAAAATCAGCATTTTACTTTATTCATAGATGCTATTCAATACAAAACTTCTCCAATATTAGCATTTGCTGCCATAATCTTGCAAATAAAAATAAATATTTTACAAACAGAAATAAAATAATCAGGACAAAAATCTAAATTCAATGATCCACTATATGCTTTTTTAAATACCAATTATTACCTAAGTGTAATGATAATGGATAAAACACTTCACTGTTTTAGAGACTTGGATCTCAAAGAAGGTGAACTTGATGATAAATCAAACGAAATCGGACGTTTGCGAGATTCAATTAAGGATATCGAAACAAGGTGAGTTTTACATTGAAAATGAGGACAAGATACTAAGGAGACAACTAATTATCAACAACGATTAAAAACCCATGAGGGTAATTGCAAGACAGAGTATTTCACAAGCATCAATTTGTAAAAAAAATTTGAATGGATCGACTTATCGCCACTAATGTGAAAAAATACATTAGTGGCACGCTATTTTTAAAGAAGGGTACATCTACCAAAGCAAATACAATGGAAAATATTGTGTGGGTCCTATACAAACTGAGATGAACAAAATGTCAAAAAAATGCAATTTGTATATATGTTATCTGATGAATTTGTAGATTTACTCATTGAGCTAAACTCTGTGTTGTGTTAGCTACTACTGTGATCAACATTTAGACCAAGTTATATTACGCTCCCATTAAAAAATATAATATTTACATTTGTGGTTTTGGTGTGTGACAGGGATTTGTTTCAGTTAAACCGATTTATTACTATTGAACAGCATTATATATACCTCCGATGCCTTGTTTACATATATTTTAAATCAAGTTTTGATTACATGCAATTGATAGATGTAGTCCTTGTACGGTTGAATTGTACAAAATTCCACGTCCCTCTTCCCCAAAAAATCAATTTACAGTATTTAATCAAAGAAATTACCAAGACAAATACATTAGTTCCCCTCTCACACAAAAGTAAAACAAAATAAGAATAAGATACTTCCTATATTAAAAACAATGCAGCCCCAAAACTGACTTAATAAAAATAAAATAACACTTTCCGAAAATATGATGCCAACGCACTTTTAAAAACTTGTGGTTATTCCTTTTCTCTCCCTAGGAACTACCCATTGTCGCATTTGATAGGTCAATAAACCAGTGTTAGGCTCACCTAGGCTATGCGACCAATAATCATATATATATATGATATGAGGGAAGAACCAAAAAATTGCGAAAGCAAATTTACAGATCTAACATTGTTGGGTTGATGTTTAGACGAGTTGTATATATATATATATATATATACATATAGTATAAGGGATCAATTGCGGATTTAGTATTGCGGCTCACTCAAATGACCCTACTCAAAAAGTTACATTCCTAGCCTCCTTTTCTGAATCTTCGCATCAGTTTATTTTATAAAGCATCATGTTTTCCTTGACCGTACCTGGTTTGTTTAATATCTTCTTCTTTTTCACCGTTTAATGTTTGTTATACAGCGTGAACTATTTATCATTCATAAAATATTTTATTTACGTTGACGTTGATCGTGACGGTTTGCCGTTGTCTCGTGGATATTTATACTATATCTAACCAGTAGTAGTTAAATCAAAATTGTTTGTGAGGGTGTGTGTTTGTGTGTGTGACACTGCAATTGGATTTCAAACGTTTTCTTGTATTAGCATATTTTGTAAATTCTACTGATGGATCCACAATTATTATTTGATTATAACAAATTAACGACGTGAAAAAGAATGATCCCAAATCAGGTGCGTATATAGCATAACCTGAATATATTAATATTTGAAAAAAAAAGCCATGACAATCATGTATGGCATACCGGGGCAACGTTTAATACCTTTGAAAGTTGGGTTATAGTCATTTTTCAGTTTCACATTCGTTTCCTGCGATCATACGATCACATAACTTTTTCCCTAAGGTTTATTTGTCGTTTATTCACGTTGGCAATTTGATGATAACATACCCAATAAAAATAAATTTAGAGTATTATACTTCAATAAGTTCATTAAAATGGTAATGGTGAAAAGCATGTTTGCATATTTCTCGCGCAAATGTGTGTAATCATGGTTAACATAAGTAACGTATCGGACGTAAGTGTTTTCTTTACTATTTTTCTTCATTTTCATATCTTTAAAGAGTGTTTTAGTTGCAATATGCTTATTTGCTTAAACACACGTTTTAATCAGAAACAAAATCTCTTTTACCAGATAAAACAAAGACTAATAATTGTTATCGTGGATATTTTATACATGCTTCCTTTATTTTCGTTCGTACCTTTTGTGAAAATGTTAGAAAGCTCAACTTGCACGAATGTTCCGGTTTAACAGATTAAAGATGTTGTTATATCTTTGCAAGAGCTTGAAAACAGTTATTTTAGGTAAACTTTACTTTAAACTTTAAATGTTACTAAATATGACGGTGAGAATTGCATCGTGAATCCAACATTCAATAAACATGCATGCATCGTGTGACAAATTTCGTATTAGACGTGTTCGTATAGGAATTTAATATTTGCTGACTTTAAATGACAATACCGATACAATATTTAAGTGTGGACTTTCTCAAAATACAATGGCTTTTGAAAGTATCCAGGCGTAGTATGTCTTGTATGATGCAATATAGCTAGCATTAAACGTCTACTCCAAATATTACACAGCTACTTTTGCATAGGTACTATTTGTGTACTTTAAATCTGTAGTACTTTTGATATTATTTCTTTACTTTAGAATTATTGTAATTTTTGGGTATTTGTATATTCCAGTGCTTGATCTGTACCTTAACTATTGGTACAAATATAATACCAACAATGATCACAGTATTCCATGTTTGAACATCAAAACTTTATGAGATTTGAAAAAGACAAACTTTCAAAATGCTGAAAATGTACCCGTGCAACCAAAATATTTGTAGTACTTAAATTCAAGTACAAATCAAGTACTGTAAAATACAGGTACATATATCTTACAATAATTTTAAAGTAATAAAACAGTACTGAATATTAAAAGTAGATTACCAGTACTACAGATTTCATAGTACCTATGCAAAAGTAGCTGTGAAAGATAAAAAAATAGATGTGTTTCCATTTGATTGATTTCGGAGTGCAAAACGAAATTATAAAAAATATATAACGTGATCCCCATGTGTTAGAATGTTGATTTTTTTTTGTATATCTTAGAGCATCCGATTTTTATAAATAAAGTTAATAAAAAATGTTCCATTGTAGTATTCCAACGAAACACAAGAAAAGAAAGAAAGGAAGGTATCAAACTTGTTCTCATAGTGATAACCCTAGAACGTAAGACTAATTTATAAATAGTTATAATCAAAGTTATTTGAAATTTCATTTGTTGTGGTTCCAGCTGTATGATTAGATTTTTAATTCATATATAACTGTAACTGTTAATATATATATCTATATATATATGTTCCAGACCGTATGAGTATTTGGACCGTACGCGTACGGTCTGATTAACATTAAGAAGTTAGTCAAGTTTATTAGATACAAATGTATATAACAGATCAACAGAACTTATGTCTCAAATTAATATAAAAAGTTCAATAGTAATGGAAATAAAAACTTAATATTTTAACTATTTAAAATAATCACGCTTATTTAATCTGTTAATCTCCTGTATTTAGCATGTCAGTACTTCGTTAACTGCATGCAGCCCATTATGCTCATTGAAATTGAAGTTATCGGAAGTAAACATAATGTGGGGAGACAATTGTTATAGAATATTTAGGAACTTTACAAAAAAAGACAAAGGAACATGCATGAACAAATCATGTTAATGTAAAAGAAAATATGACGTTCCTTGTGGTACATTTGTAGTAAGTGTCACCTTGGTCCAGAGTAACAAAATAGGATTCAGATATACAATTAAACAAATATTTAATGTCAATTGTTCGCTTATTCACTTTATTCATCTATTTGTAATAATAACAATTTGTATAACTAAAAATAAAGATTTTGATAAATGTTTGTTTAAATTTAACCCATATGATCCCAAAACATGTCTGCTCAGCTGGACCGTACGCGTATACTCATACGGTCCGACCGTACGCGTATGGTCGGACCGTACGAGTATACGTATACGGTCCGGACCGTACGCGTACGGTCCAAATACTCATATGGTCTGGATCATATATAAAGGAAGATGTGGTGTGATTGCCAATTTGACAACTCGTCACAAGAGACCACACTGACACAGAAACTAACAACTATGGGTCACCGTACAACCTTAAACAGTGAGCAAAGCCAATACCGCGTAGTCAGCTATAAAAGTCCCGAAATGACAATGTAAAACAATTCAAAGGGGAAAACTAACGGCCTACTTTATGTACAAAAATGAACGTAAAACAAATATGTAACACATATGCAAACGGCAACCACTAAATTATCATAAAAGAATCATGACTTTGGACAGGCACATACATAGAGAATATGGCGGGGTTAAACAGGTTAGCGGGATCCCAACCCTCCCCTAACCTGGGACAGTGGCGTAACAGTACAACATAAGAACGAACTATAAAAATCAGTTGAAAAGGTTTAAATTCTCTGATGGATAAAGAAACAAATACTTAAAATACAAGTGAACGTGACCGGGTAATGTACATCCCAACAACAAAAAGACACGAGGTACAGATCTGAGAGTACTCGCAGTGACTGACAGCTATGTCAAAGCCACTAGCAACTGATATAAAAAATCATGCATCTAAGACTAAATTATCAGTACACATCCAACATTCAATGGCTTTAGTGTAAAGAGGTCATACACAGTCAATGAAAAACATGACCTTGTGCTATGCCAATATACAGGTATCGATAGATTGTAGATCCATAAATGTGTATATGCACATAACAATAATATTTAGTTTGCTTTTAATTTACTGATCACAAAATTAATATTAATACAAATAACAACAATATTCAGTGATCTAATTACAGCGTTGAATTGGTAGCCTCATAGAATAAGTTTATTTAAAAGATCGATAAGTTTACCAGGATCGTTTTTATCAGTTTAATCATGGATATCTTTTATATTCATTTGATAAAATTTACTGTTTGCAATAGCATAAATTGTACTAAATAATAAGGATGTTCTTACCCCAAGCAGAAAACCCTAGCCGTATTTGGCACAACATTTTTGAACTTTTGATTCTCAGTGCTGTACAACTTGTTGCTTGTTTTCCTTTTCGAGCTTTTATATCTTGGCGTCACTGTTAAGTCTTGTGTGGACGGCGCGTTTCTGGCGTATTGAATTTTAAACCTGATGCCTTTTGTTAGGTATTATCCATGTGTTTCTTTGTTTAATATGTTCTCCTATTTCTTTGTTTAATATGTTCTCCTATTTCTTTGTTTAATATGTTCTCCTATTTATTTGTATTGTAGTCCTGTAATATTATGTTGTCATTTCAATGTTATATTTAATGTTGCCATTAAAGTGCGAGGTTTTGGCATGCCACAAAACTAGGTTCAACCCAACATTTTTGTCTTTAAAAATGTCCTGTTCCAAGTCAGGAATATGGCCATTGTTATACATTGTATTATAGTTCGTTTCTGTGTGTGTGTTACATTTTAACGTTGTGTTTCCGTTGTGTCGTTTGTTTTCTTTTGTGTTTAAGTGTGAATTCACATTACTATAAGACGTGTCACGGTACTTTTCTATCCCAAATTCAAGTATTTGGTTTTGATGTTATATTTGTTATTCTCATCGGATTTTGTCTAATGCTTAGTCCGTGTCTGTGTGTGTTACATTTTTATGTTGTGTCGTTGTTCTCCTTTTATATGTAATGCGTTTCCCTCAGTTTTAGTTTGTTAACCCGATTTTGTTTTTGTCCATGGATTTACGAGTTTTGAACAGCGGTATATACTACTGTTGCCTTTATTTAAATTTCCGGGCACGGTAAACATTATTCAGTGAACTAATAACAGCGTTCAATTGGTAACCTTTTAGAATAAGTTTTTTTAAAAGATCGATAAGTTTACCATGATCGTCTTTAAATTTCCGGGCACGTAAAACAATATTTCCGTAAAAATAAGGATGTGCTGCCCCGTTTGAAATAAGTTTTCTGCAGGTACAATTAATCTTAACTTAAAGATTTTAGTAATGTTTAATTACGAAATCCAAGGCTTAGTGATTTACCAGTAACAAATAGATACGTTCGTTAAAATCAAAAACGCCACAACAGACGAACGAGTTGTGAAATATAGACACCGTGAGATGATGTCAAAGGAACATCACCATCCCAATTTGAAGGGATCATTTACAATAGGGAACGACAAATCGTCCCTTTTGTTGTACATTTTAGTGCGAAGTTTCCTGTTTAAACCCGAAATACATGTATCTAAATCTAGGAAAGAACAGTTATTACTGTTTTAATTCGATTTATTCAAAGTAAGTAAATTTCCGCAGTATATTGAGAAAAATCTTGATTATTTTACGAAAAAGTATCATCAGGATAACGGTAAGTGTTGTTGAATTTATCAATCAAATTTAATTTAAACGGGTCTTTACTGAGTTAAGTCATACACTGGGATTCATAACAGTACAAAAACAAATATGATGTTAAAGGGGCATAATTAGTGCCCATAAAAATACTTACATCCTGTCGATAAACTTTGTTGCTATAACATACATAAATATCATCAAAGAGAACATTAACAGCTTCAACCATCTCATCACACCTTCAGTAAGTATACCTAGCATATTTACATTTCTCATTAGAGAAGAATGCTTTAAATGAGTTTCGGCAAATATATTTGCATTCAGATTTACCCAACGACCATTCAACTAACTAGCAAAACTTTTGTGTGATAAGATTGCGTAGAAGTGAAATGTAAAGAGTAGAAAAGTCAAAATTGTCAACAGAATCAAAAGGACCATCAAAAGCATGTAATTTTTCTACAACATACAAAGATTTTTTTTACACTCCACAAATAGTAGATTCTACTATTTCCGTATATTTGATTACGATAGTGTATCATAAGCTCTTTAATAGTAGTTAGATAATTTGTTAAAAGCACTGACAGATAAGTTGTTAAACTTACTAGAGGCTGAGATGAAACGATATTTTACTGTGGTTTTTTTTTTGTAGTTAAGGTAACCAATACATAGTCATCCAGATTATATATTATTACTCTTAACGTAGTTGGGTTTTTTTTAAAGGATGAACCAAAGCGCTATTCCAAAAGCATATTTGTGTGTAATCGAGGCAATATTTATAAAAGTGGGAGTACAGTAAATAAAGATTAAATATATTTTGCCCACAACCTTCACCAAAAATCCAATTGACCCTTCCAAATACGATTTAATAATTCCCAATTCTTAAATCTTAACAAAATAACCTGCTGGAATCGAACCCAGGATTTGATGCCTGGCAAATAAATAATATATATTTCAACCTCCCAGTAGTAAAAAAATTAACGGTACCAATTTTCTTGCACCAGATGCGCATTTCGACAATACATGTCTCTTCAGTGATGCTCGTGATCAAAATATTTAAACTCCAAAGCTTATATAAAAGATGAAGAGCTATAATCCAAAAGGTCCAAAAAGTATAGCCAAATCCTTGAAAGGAATCAGAGCTTTGCATGAGGGAGATACATTCCTTAATTTATAATAATTTCTAATAGTTTGTAACAGCAAATTTTAATAACACAAAACAAATCCGTATTTTCATGCCAGTACCGACGTAGACTTCTAGAGGAAACCTTCAGTTGCTCTCTTATGTCGAGTTACAAACATGTAGCCACATTTAAGAGGATAAAATACTAGTACATTTTGCATTTGACTAATTGTCTATGTTCTGTTTAGCTCACATCGAACAGCAACCTTTAATAGGTCTCAAAATGACAAATATAAACAAAATCTTGAGAACCAAAGGTATAATCTATTACAAAACGGGAAACGCGAAACACTTATGAACAACATCAACAAACAACAACCAGTTAACATTAGGTAGGAGACTTCAGTTGCAAAACTATGCAGCAGGTTTATACGTTTTGGCAGGCGAATAGTACAATGCAGTTATTTTTGGGGATGTACGTGTCCCTTTTTCAATTACAAAATAATGACTGTTCAGTAATTAACAGCAGATAAATTATTTTAAGTGTAATAGAACCGGGTAGGTACTATTCTCTATGATTTCTTGTTCACCATCAGGTGTTTTAATTATGTTATAATAAAAAAAGAATAGTACAAAAATGCATTTCCACATATAGTATTACCACTCTCATATCAATTTTGAATCTCAAACTTACATTACAAATGATCAGCGCTAACACGAAACTGAAAATTTTAAAGAGCAAAAGCACATAATGCCTACTTGATTTTCAAGGAATGTAGATAAGAAGATTTTTTAGCGGATTGAGTATTCACTTTCATTTAAATCTAAGCACGCTTTTACCCACCCAGCTCCGGCCACTCCAGAACCAGTTAACGTCAAGTTCATATTATTAAAAGACTTTATTAGAAATCGTAAACCGAATGCATTAAAACATTAAACAAAACATTTGTTTATGTATGATGCAATTTCATATTTAATTTTTACTTTATTTTTTTTCAGAGCAGAGCAATCAAGATTGAGTCCAGAATCACCCATGTATTATCCGTGTAAATTATCAGTTAAAATGAATTAGCAAAACAAAATCATGACACGGATTATCATTAAAACTCAGTCGGCAAAGAATGATGTTTCATTGTTGTATTTGGTTAGAAGTTTATTGATAAAAAGCAGTTTTGGCATTTAGCAAGAGTTAAACAACCTATTGAAAACACAGGACTCTTTCCTTAAAATCTAGTAAATGTCGGAGGTTTGACTAGCGAGCTGACCGTTTGAGGTCTGCAAAGTGCTTCTAATAAATGGTTTTATTTTAACGCAAGGATCATATATTTGTAGATAATCTTCAGCGCGTTTTAGTTTACAGAAATATTTAATTATATATACAAGTAATTTCCCTCTACATGAATTTAAATGATGTTTAAAAACCTCTCCGATTAGAGAAGGCTTTTAATAAAATGTGATAAGGTTTTTAAGAAATGATGGAGCTTTTAGGCCAAAACAAACTATAAGGTTATACATGTTCAATTCTCTTTCAAAAATTTGATTGTTGATTATTTATCCGTAATTTAACGGACCATTGTTTTGCGAAATGAAACATAATTTAATTTTCAAAACGTATATGTTATGTTTAAGAGTAAAATATTAGGATATGTTTACCTCTAGTATAATACAATTTTGGTACACTACTCTTGGTTTTATAGCTTCTTTGTCAGCAACAACTCTCTACTACGGAAGTCATGATAATACATACAAGCCCGGGAATATAGTACTAATTGTGAGATATATATACTCCTTATGTAGGCGCTGCCTGAATGTTGTTACATAGAAATGAAAAGTTCACAATTGGGAAGCTGAAACATGTTCTTTTTCGTAAAGTTTTGTTTTCAACCGACCCTTATTGTCATTTTCTAGATGTAAGTGAAGATATAAGGTGGACGTAACTGTATCTATCTCTCCTTTATATCTAGTTCGATGGGATTGGTGGGTTCAACAATCACCAAATTGTGTATTACTTAGTGAGAAAAACATCATCTATATAGCAAAAAGAAAAGTTAAAGTATATTGCTAACTTCTTTTGTTTCTTCCTATGGAGTTCCTAATGAAGTCAGACTCACGAGAGGAAAGGAACGAATCGGCAAGAAGAGGGGCAAATTTGGTTCCAATGGGAATGACGATAGTTTGTTGAAACACACCTCTTCTTAACGTAAGAAATGTGTTGTTAATCAAGATCTGTCAAGTTGTCTTTCAGTTTGGAATGCGGAATTCTTGTGTACCAGATTTGTTGTCATATAAGCAACACGACGGGTGCCACATGTGGAACAGGATCTGCTTACCCTTCTGGAGCACATGAGATCACTCCTAGTTTTTGGTGGGGTTCGTGTTGTTTATTCTTTAGTTTTCAATGTTATGTCATGTGTACTATTGTTTGTCTGTTTGTCTTTTTCATTTTAGCCATGGCGTTGTCAGTTTATTTTCGATTTATGAGTTTGACTGTCCCTCTGGTATCTTTCGTCCCTCTTGTGTAAAGTGTAGAAAAATTAAAGGTTTTACTACTATTGCAAGATTAAAGCGTTTTAGATTGCATGTACTCTAAACGATCTTTGAACTTTTTAAGTATCCACATCTGATTCACATCTCCTCTAGAATATGCAGTTTCACAGTAACTTGGAGGCCCGGCCATAATTGCTGATAAAATTGATGTTAATAATTTAGAAAGAAGTTTCGTGGAGCACTTGAAAGACCGAGCAATATTTTGTTGATTGAAAGGACACTTGTGTAGTTTTGGTATCCAATACAGTGATGACATATACAGTTCTTTATTTTCGTTTTTTTCAACGAAAATAGAACAGACCTTTGATTATCCAGGACTTCCCTTTTAGTAAGTGTCGATTAGTGTTTTCTGAGTTTCCATGGGAGTAGTCAATACTTTTTAAAAGTCATTTTCAAGCATTTATCAAGCAGTTTGACGATTGGCGTAGAATGGGTATTGGTAGATCCATTCAGTTTCTTAATTATGATTTGTATCAACGACCTCACAGCCTTAATCCACCCGTTAAGGGTATCCATGTCTACTTTCTTGCGTTTAATTCATTGCCTGGCATCATTTTCGACTGAATCCAGCAGTAGTCTAAAGCTGTATTCCGGTGATCACGTAGCAAGCCGGATTATATATGAATAGGGAACTAGCATAGGTGCATTCAGGAGGTTTTTACTTAAAGTCATCAATATTGAGATTCTGCAAAACGTGCAGAAGAACAATAAAATGTAGATTTCTACAGTGAGTTGACTTTGTATGTTGTGATGTGCATATGTTTTAATACATTTTCAAACATCTTCAAGATATCTTATAAAATGTCTAAGTATTGAGACAAAACAACACATTAGGGTCCTCGTGAATATTTTTAATCCACACTATGTATTCATTTCTTATATTAAATAAGTTAAAATTTTCTCTTTTTTCAGTTTGACAACTAGATTTGTTTGAATCATAAAAATCGTATTTAAATTGACAAAAAAGGTATTGTTGTTTTGAATTCGATTGAAGAATCACTTCGACTACTTCGATCACAACACAAAACTTGAATGGTCGTTAAATCTGAGAACACAAACACATTACCAAAATATGACTACAATCGTTAGGTAGCAAATATTTGTGATTAGAAGGAAAGGAATTGAAACTTATCTAGATTAATTGAATGTGGAAGGGGTTATAACTTTCTTCTTAAATAACCTTTGCAAAAACTCTCTAATGGTCATTGCTGCCTCTACCTAATATACCGTTCAGGCAGCTAAGACCTGAACCCATGACCATTTTATTGTGATGTGGACTACTTTTCTAACAATTAGAGTATTATGCTTTGGAAATCGTTTTCTTTATTCAACTTTAAATGTCAACACAATTATTTGATGGACTTGCCAATGAGACACAGATTTCTTTCGATCATTGTTGTCATTCTGAAAGCATTATTGTTGTGATTTCAGGTCAAACTTCTGAAAAATAAACAAAGAATAAAATATCATAGCATAACAAATGTTTACATTATGATATTAAGTCATAATCACCAAATGTGAAAAATAAACTGTTTAGCAGATCCCTGCTTAATAATCAATCTACTACTACTACCAGGAAACGGAATGTATTACCTCTCTACAAAAAAAAACGAAAAACGACCAAATGATAAACACCAGTCTTTAATATACAACATAACAAATGAAAAATCAAGCCATACGGACCCCAATTAAACAAACTGGAGTTATCTCATTGGTTTTACGACAGTAAATAAATTCTGCTCTCAATCTGGCACCCGTCGTGTTTTGTTGTTTCCACGTATATAAATTCAATTGATCAAAGTGGAACAGTACAGGACGGGTTTGTGTTTAAAACAATTTGAATATATCCCCGTCATCTTTGAAACAGATATTTAAGAATGGTCATCCAACTCGTAATGGTGTCCTTATTATTTTCGAATGGTGATTTAACTTAAAACTTATGGATTTATAGAATACTTGTAAGCACCACCTTCAACATTTGTTCAAATATTCACCAGATGCTAAATGATGTGAATTTAAGCAAACTAATGGTTCCTATAAGTTCCAATTTTGAGTTCATGCGATTCCCTCTGTTTTAGTTTGTTACCTTGATTTATCGATTTATTAGATTTGAACATCTCTAAACAACGTTTGCCTATATTTATTAAAACCTTATTGTTACCCAAAATCATTACAGTGAAACATTTGTAATTAGATTTTTCTGACAACTTGCGATAGATTTTCAGATCAAAATATATTTGAAAATTATATTAACATGATTACCAGCTTGAAACTTATCATTCAAGGAAATATTTCAAGATTGTCTAATTAAATTATTGCTATATTTGTGTACTAGTATACGTTTTTAATTTGAATTCTTTCATATTGATAAAATTTCTTTTAAAGTACCAATTCGTAACAGCAATCATATATGTTTACATATAGAACAGAACAAAGCAGTATCTGCATATTAGAGACTTACATTTAGTCATATCGTTCATATCCCTCGTTCTCGTTCTCGTAATAACCAGTAGAACATATAACAATCAACATCACAAATGCAGAAAACAAAATCTTCACAAACTCTTCAGAGATAGCCACCATTTTCCTTATTATCCACGTATTTTGTTATATAGTTGAAAAGAAGTTGTCCATATAATGCATATCTTAAATATAAATCATATTTATACTCTAAATTTTACCAAAAATGATAGCAAAACACTAATTGCGTGACTAATGACGACAGCTACATCAGATACATGTTGTTTTACATGCTTAAACTAATTACAATTGAAGAAATGATCATTGTTTTGATCACGAATTGCGTTAATGGTGTGAAAATAGAAAGACAAATATGTCGAAGAATACAAATTGTTTTTGTTTACATCAATTTATTTGTAGGTGGAAGTTTTTTCTCTCCTTCAGTTTGACTTTTCAATTAACATAAATATGTTAATATATTGGCACCAACACTCCCTGGGAATGCTCGGAAATTAACAATGTAAAATAGTCAGTGCTCTTGTTTAAGGTTTGCGTAATCTAAACATGTTTTATATGATACAAGTGAATGAGCACAAAAGCCATATTACGAATTCTATTTTCCTTTTATTGTTGTCATTAATCTTTCTGTAAATTAAATATACACATTTCCGCGAGAAATGGCATGACAAACATCATGGCAGCAGTTCTTAACAAAAAAGGAATATTGTAAATCGTAAGCGTACAAATTGTTTTTGCTTTTGTTTTTCGTCTTATTAACCTTTTCAATATTATGATGGAAACTATGGGAAATTATTATTTCCAGGACACTAAAATAGTGCTACCCATAAGAGGGGGAAACATTTACTCGCTAGCACTGTAAATAGTCTTCTAAACAGTAATATTATCCGTGTAACTTTTGAAACCATTATTTCCTTTCTTTTTATAATGGCAATTGCAAATTCGCGTGCAATAACAAGACACATAAAGGTATACTGCAAGTCCTTTGGTTCCTACTATCCTATAAACATTAGTAGAATAATAACCTTTTTCATTGTTTTTTGTGCAGGAAACACCTGTTGCATATTACATGCTTGAAATCAGATATACAAAAAAGATACAAAGTGTATGCTTCTGTATGTTGATATCTGAAATGCTTGCAACATGTATATTGCTCACCAACAAAGTTTAACATGGAATTTAATTCACATATTTTAAAGTGACCCGAATATTTCAGTCGTCATTGTCCGCTTATTGTCGATTTCTCTATTAACGTTTGAATACAAAGACAATGAACCATTGTAAATAATTTAATTAATCGGAATAAGTTCAGGGTTTACCTCTATTTTGAGTTATTTGCCGCGCATAGACACCCCTTCCTTTGGTTAACAATCAAAATCCAGGATTTGTGAAGGGTTTCAGTGTTCTATAATTGAGCCCCAGGTAAGTAGGATATATTGGTTATGGGGAGTAACATGGGTTGATATTAAAGTTGAAAATATAAAATTAAGCTTTCAATGGGAGTACAACAACGGTGTCATGTATTTATGAATATATTATTTTCGTTTCTCAACAAAAGTTTCCTCTTTTTTATTACCATAAAAACCAATTCTTTCAGTATTTTCCCCTACCACGTTGTTATGATTCTGATATTCTTATAAGCTGTGTTTATTCCCAATACCTTTATCTTTATTAGTCAGTCACATCTATCAACCTTTAATGGTAACGAGTAACATATTTCTATCAAAATAAAGGTACTTTTTGATTTTATAATTTTGCTGAATAATTAAAATGTTAGAAACAAATAACTTTTACTGTGTTTTTCCTTGTTAAATAAAAGGAACAACTTGAACTAAAACCTCATAATCTAAGAACTAGAAGTGCATACAAAAAGAGCTCTCGTCTCGTTATGAAACACTGTTGATTTAACAGGGGTTCAGAAAATGAATATGAAATAAGTTTTCGAATACTCAAGGTCATCATATTTTCGAAATGCAATGTATCAGCTTTATTAAGAATGTTTGTTGGTATTTGATATATCATACATTTTGTACTTTATACAACGAATATTTCGCACGGTAATGAATTATATTTTTGCGAAACACGATGTGCAGTTGTTCTTTTTCTTATTATTTTTCGTTGCATTTTCTGGAATTGCTGCGACTGCCGTACAAGTGAGAGGTTTAGTGCTATAAAACCAGGTTCAATTCACAATTTTCTTAATTTGAAAATGCTGAACCAAGTCATGATTATGACAGTTGTCCTTTCGTTTAATGTGTTTCATAATTTGATTTTGCCATTTGATAAGGGACTTTCCGTTTTGAATTTGCCTCTGAGTTCAGTTTTATTGTGATTTTATTTTTTCGTTTACCTTCTGAAAAGCTATGACAATATACCATATATGTTAAAACATGCTTCATGTCTTCAAATTTTGTGGTTTTGTTTGTGTTAATAAAAATAAACAAGCCTTAAAGCACCCATTATTTCACAATCACGTAATTATCTGCTCACCTTTCCGGAGCTCATATAGATCAGGCTTTGGTATTATGTGCATTTCTTTTTACCTTGTTTTTTTTCTTCATACAGTTTCGGTTTATATGCACTGATGTTGTCACCTTCCCTCGAATTATGAGTTTTTAATGTCTCTTTGGGTCTTGCATCTTGTCTATATTTTTTTCTCACTTTTGACCCAATGTGAATTGGATGACGAGTTGTCTCATTGGCACTTATACCACATCTTTATATTCATATAAGTGCTGTGTAAGACAAACACGCATTTATTATATCCGTTTATTCTGTTCACACATTGTTGTTATTATGATAAAATTTTACGTAACTGTCATAAATGTTAGAGATCTATCTAGCTATAAAACCATTTGTAATACACCATTTTCGTCTTATAAGTCAATTCCTTTACCAAACACGTAGAGAAAACTATCGCGAATATAAATCATTGCGAGTATGTTAAACTTTGATTTTCTTTAAATAACTAAATCATCTAGTAATTATGAGAATCGTGAAATGAAATCGCTGCGCTATGAGCTAGCAAGGGCTTACCGCGAAATAAAAAATCGTCGAATATAAGATGGTCTACAGTATACTAACTTCAGCTGCATATGGGATATACATTTTCCTACTCGTTTGGTAAAGAAGAGCTTGCAAGCTGCTACTTAGATTTTGTGAAAAATATAACCAGTGTCTGAGAAAGTTGATAAACTGGGATATTTAATAGAAAATCCTTTCCTTTTAGAAACAGTTTCATCGGAAGATACCAAGACCTTGTTAACATTTATGACTTTATCAACTTGCCAAATACA
>CM034359.1:64938783-65057719 GCA_019925275.1 Mytilus edulis | reverse complement strand
TGGCTTAGTCACCTTCTTTTAAAACCCTTTTATTGTAGAAGCAATGGGTAGTAGCTAACTAGCTTAATAGTTGAATAGGTGCAGAAATATTGTTTTAAAAAAGGGTTTGCAGTGTTACGTGAGAAACAGTTGCCGCAAGATTTAACTCGAAATATTGAGTCGAAACGATCTGTAACTAAGCCTTTTCATTTAATACCAAGACCATAGCAACAGTTTTCATATTTGCATATTTTTAACATACCGACTGTAATTTCAATTGCATAAATACCATAAATAAACAATTTAGAGCTTGCCAAATAAAGGAAAATGCTTACCAGTTATTCAGGACTTTTTAAAACCTCTAGTTTGCCATCTCAGGTTAAAAAGTAATGATATGTCTGGAACTGAAATAAGACAAAAAAATTACTCAGGCTGTGTTATCATTTGATTTAAATACATAAGTACTATTGAGAGAGAAAAATCTAATTCTTGAAAGTTTAATCACAAAGAAAGACAAATGCTTCTCCCTTGTGGCTTAGTCACCTTCATTTAAACCTTTTATTGTAGAAGCAATGGGTAGTAGCTAACTAGCTTAATAGTTGAATAGGTGCAGAAATATTGTTTTCAAAAAGGTTTGACCCTCCCCCTTTTTCACTGAGAAATGACAATATCTATTGTTTTGCTCAAGTGCATTAAAAATATTAGTTCATGATTTTCTTTAAACATGTACATGTTTTTTCTGTTTTTTTGCATATGATATCTACTGACCAGGGGTCAAATCATTGGATAAAAGCACATGCGATGATGTATCTCACTTTACTCGTATGGAAGTGTGTTATCTCCCTTGATTATCAGGTATTCCTGTAGACCGAAGTGATAATTACATAACAAAGACTATATTGTGTCATGTTTACTTACAATTTAATAATATTTAAAAGTTGTTTCTTGCCTTTTTCAATATAGTAAACAAATTCCTTTCGGATCTCTCGGAAGTAAACAAAGTTATGATTGTGCCTAAAAAGTGTTCAGCCCCGTGCCAGTAATGCATTTTAAAAGCAAAGTTTCATTGAGTTTTTGCTGATCTTTATCAATAATATTTATCTTAAACATTTATAATAACTAGGTATAAATAAAAAACTACTAACCATCATTTTCGGTGGTGTACAAGGTGAAATCATCCATAAATTAGCCTGAAAACTTCTGTAATTAAGCTTCTAATTTGGGTATACATTTACAATTAATTCTCCATAGGCGGTAATGGTAACGTTTTCCTCCGTTGCTCAGTCCATATCGTTTACTTGAACATGTATGATGGCTCATATCGAAGCTGATACATTTATACATGTCTGGTTAAATTTTCGGGGTGGCAAGTGAGATTACTTTTTTCGCAAATTGATGGACCCCGGAAGATGGTGAAAAATGTCACTCTCCTCATGAAATAATCCCAAAATTATGATCATAAAATTCAATAAAAAAATTGTCCTTTCTAATAATTTATTTCAGGTCAAATCTACATCTTTCTTTTCTCATCACACCAGCTCTATAAAACAGTTCTTATTGTTCATTTATGTCCATTTTTAAAATCACAGCATCCACAATTGTATGGCGGACTAATATTTTTTTTTAATTACGTCATCTGAGTTCCTCATCTCAAGGTCTATTAGGGATCCTGACCCATTTAAGATGTGTCATAGTTATCTCGCTTTTTATACGACCGCAAAAATTTTAATTTTTCGTCGTATATTGCTATCACGTTGGCGTCGTCGTCGTCGTCGTCCGAATACTTTTAGTTTTCGCACTCTAACTTTAGTAAAAGTGAATAGAAATCTATGAAATTTTAACACAAGGTTTATGACCACAAAAGGAAGGTTGGGATTGATTTTGGAAGTTTTGGTTCCAACAGTTTAGGAATTAGGGGCCAAAAAAGGGCCCAAATAAGCATTATTCTTGGTTTTCGTACAATAACTTTGGTTTAAGTAAATAGAAATCAATGAACTTTAAACACAAGGTTTATGAACACTAAAGGAAGGTTGGGATTGATTTTGGGAGTTTTGGTTCAAACAGTTTAGGAATAACGGGCTAAAAAGGGGTCCAAATAAGCATTATTCTCGGTTTTTCGCACCATAACTTTAGTATAAGTAAATAGAAATCTATGAAATTTAAACACAAGGTTTATGACCATAAAAGGAAGGTTGGGTTTGATTTTGGGAGTTTTGGTCCCAACAGTTTAGGAATAAGGGGCCCAAAGGGTCCAAAATTGAACTTTGTTTGATTTCATCAAAAATTGTATAATTGGGGTTCTTTGATATGCCGAATCTAACTGTGTATGTAGATTCTTAATTTTTGGTCCCGTTTTCAAATTAGTCTACATTAAATACCAAAGGGTCCAAAATTAAACTAAGTTTGATTTTAACAAAAATTGAATTCTTGGGCTTTTTTGATATGCTGAATCTAAACATATACTTAGATTTTTGATTATGGGCCCAGTTTTCAAGTTGGTTCAAATCAGGATCCAAAATTATTATATTAAGTATTGTGCAATAGCAAGAAATTTTCAATTGCACAGTATTCAGAAATAGCAAGAAATCTTCAATTGCACAGTATTGTGCAATAGCAAGCAATTTTCAATTGCACAGTATTGCGCAATAGCAAGAAATCTTCAATTGCACAGTATTGTGCTATAGCAAGTATTTTCAATTGCACAGTATTGCGCAATAGCAAGAAATATCTAATTGCACAATATTGTGCAATAGCAAGAAATTTTCAATTGGAGTTATCTTTCTTTGTCCAGAATAGTAGTTGAATCAACTTAAATCATTGTTTTATACAATATACAATGTATATTCACTTTTACTACCAACTGATAAATTAAAACAATCTTTACCATTCAGTGATAACAAGCACTTAATTTTACATTTTAATATTTTATGATGTATTTAAATGAGTAGTTATTGTTGCAAACTCCATTAGGAATTTGAATTGAGATCAGTTTTGGAAAAAGGGAAAGGGGGATGTGAAAAAAAATGGGGGGGGGGGGCGTTAAATTTTTCTCATTTCAGATTTCATAAATAAAAAGAAAATTTCTTCAAACATTTTTTTGAGAGGATTAATATTCAACTGCATAGTGAATTGCTCAAAGGCAAAAAAAAAAAAAAAAAAAAATTAAGTTCATTAGACCACATTCATTCTGTGTCAGAAACCTTTGCTGTGTCAACTCTGAATCCAGCTTAAATGTTGTGTCCATACTTGCCCCAACTGTTCAGGGTTCAACCTCTGCGGTCGTATATAGCTGCGCCATGCGGAGCATCTGGTTAAAATCAAGTTTGAGATTGACTGCACATAACAAGATCTTTTAACATGTTTAAAGTAACTTGCATGAATAAAGATGTTATGTAATATGAAAATTTTAAAGAAAGAAAACAAATATATATACTGCATTTAACATGTTTAATTTTTCCACTTTTTATCAAATGCTATCATTATTATAATAGATATTCGTATAACATTGTATAATTGTTATGGTTATTATGATCTTTATTAGGTAACTAAATTGTAACTTATTCGTATGTGCATTCTCTATTCCGGTAAAAAGAGAATCTGCTAATTTTCTCTGTATTTGTTTTCATTCACGATTACATATTCATATAAAAATAATTATGAATCCCAATAAAATTTGTAAAAGTAAATTTTAAAAACGTCCGTGGTAAATATATCTGTTCATTCTTATATTATATGCCTCATATACCAGATATAATGTACATAAACGACCTGCGCGCTAAATCTATTATTTATGCCAAAAAGTCGATCATAAATCATACAGGATAGTCAAAATAAATTCTTTTTTTTACAAGTATTTGAAACATTCCTGAGCTTTACTTTGTTATTTCAATTTCTACTTACTTATAAAAGGTATGCACCTTAACGTCTTCAGCAGAGATTTACTTTGAAAATCAATCATTATTCAAATAAATATTCATAAGATGTATCATGACTCGCCGAATGTCCTAACCATAGATTTATTGACAGGACTACATTTTTTCATAATTTTAAGTAATAGAATGTTCATAACAGGGATGCAAATTCAACACCCTAAGTTTTGATTTTACTGATGTCCATTGAAATATCCTGTAATGGCTATAAAAGGTACGCAACTACAAAGTCCTGAGCGTGGAGATGTCCTTTAAACGTGATTATACGAAAATTGAAAGATAGAACATCCAACGTCCTGCACGTGGATGTACTTTGTTGTCTACTATTCTAGTTGTAAGTATTTAAAAGTATGATATTATTTTGTCCATAAAAAATTGGTCAACATTGGACATATTCCTCTAATTTCTATTATTGAATTGTATATCCAACGGCCTGAGCGTGGATTAATTCTGAAGTCCATTGACAAGTATTTCATTATAATACAAGATTGGCACATCGAAAGGTCCTGCGCGTGGATCAATTCTGATGTCCACTATAAAATCGTTTAATGGTCAAAGAAGATTGGAACAGTCAACGTCCTTGGCGTTGAATTATTCTGATGTTCATTGAGAAGTAATAGTATGGCCATAGAAAATTGGCACATCCAATGTCCTGAGCGTGGATTAATTCTGATATCCGTTGAAAAGTAATATCATGGTCATTAAAGATTGGCACATCCAACGTCCTGAGCATGAATTATTTCTGATATCCATTGAAAAGTAATATCATGGTCATTAAAGATTGGCACATCCAACGTCCTGAGCGTGGATTAATTCTGATGTCCGTTAGCAAGTCATGCAATGGTCAAATAAGATTGGCACATCCAACGTCTCCAGCGTTTATTAATTCTAATGTCAACTAGAAAGTCATGTAAAATTCAATCAGATTGTCAAATCCAACGTCCTGAATGTGGATTTATTCTGATGTCCGTTAAAAATCATGTAATGGTTCAATACGATTGGCACATCCAACGTCCTGAGCGTGAATTAATTCTGATGTCCATTAGCAAGTCATGTAATGGTCAATTAAGATTGGCACATCAAACGTCCTCAGCGTTGATTGATTCTGATGTCCACTACAAAGTTATGTATGGTCAAATCAGATTGGCATATCAAACGTCCTGAGCGTGGATTAATTTTAATGTCCTGTAAAAAGTCATGTAATGGTCAAATAAACCTGGTAAAACAACGTCCTGAGCGTGGATTAATTCTGATGTCCACTAAAAAGTTATGTAAAGGTCAAATAAGACTGGCACATCCAACGTCCTGTGCCTGGATTAATTCTGATGTCCACTAAAAAGTCATATAATGGTCAAATAAGACTTGCATATCCAACGTCCTGAGTGTGGATTAATTCTGATGTCTACTAAAAAGTTATGTAATGGTCAAATAAGACTGGTACATCCAACGTCCTGGGCGTAGATTAATTCTGATGTCCACTAAAACGTCATGTAATGGTCAAATGAGACTGGCACATCCAACGTCCTAAGCGCGGATTTATTTTGATGTCCACTTAAAAGTCATGTAATGGTCATATCAGATTGGCACATTCAACTTCCTGAGTGTGGATTTTATCTGATGTCCGTTAAAAGTCATGTAATGGTAAAAGAGGATTGGCACATCCATCGTTCTGAGCGTGGATTAATTCCGGTTTCATCAAAAAAGTCATGTACTCGTCAAATAAGACTGGCATATCCAACGTCGTGAGCGTGGATTAATTCTAATGTCCACAAAAACGTCATGTAATTGTCAAATAAGACTGGCACATCCAACATCCTTAGCGTGAAGTATAAATGACCTCAATTGAAAAGTAATGTTATGTTCGTAGAAACTTAGCACATCAAATGTCCTGAGCCTGGATTAATTCTGATGTCCACTAAAAGATCATGTAATAGTCAAAGAAGATTGGCACATCCATCGTTCTGAGCGTGGATTAATTCTGATATCCACTATAAAGTCATATAATGGTCATAGAAAATTGGGACATCCAACGTCATGAGTGTGGATTAATTTTAATGTCCACTAAAAAGTCATGTAATGGTCAAATAAGACTAGAACAGAGATTTATCATGGGGGTCAACTTCTTTTAAGCTGTTAGGGATAAACTTTGATATTGATCTTGATAAAATTTTAAACTTAAATTATACTGATAGGTATCATCAGATAAAAAATTTGATAAATACATGGTCTAAAAGAAACTTAACAGTTATTGGTAAAATATCTGTGGTTAAAACTCTTATTCTTCCAATACTTAATCATCTCTTTTTAACATTACCAAACCCAAATGCTGAGATGATTAAGAAAATTAATGATGCTATTTATTATTTTTTATGGAACTCACCAGTTCATAGAGTTAAAAAAGAAGTGTTACACATGGATTATAAGAATGGTGGTTTAAAGATGATAAATATTCATCTATTTATGATAGCTTTAAAATGTACATGGATAAGAAAATTGTTTAGTTCTAACTGTAAATGGTCAACTATTTTATTTACAAATATGGATAAAGAAAAATTGTTTAAACTAGGAAATAGTTACACAACAAATACTATTTCAAATGTCAAAAATAAATTTTGGATTGATGTATTTAAAGCATGGCAATATTTTGTAGATAAAGATATAAATTCTACATGGGAATATTTTCTTGCTAGTCCATTATGGATGAATAAGAATATAAATATCAACAATAAACATGTATTTTATAGAAGTTGGTATAATAAAGGTATTGTTTTTGTAAATGATGTGATTAGTAATAGTGGAAAGTTTCTCTCATATGGGGAAATAAAAGACAAATTTGATATTTCTGGGAATATAATGATGTATAATAGTATCATTTCAGCATTAAATAAGACAAAGAAGCTGTATTCAAGGGGAGATAATAAGCTCACAGAACCTTTTATTCCCTCTTTTGTTCAAACCATTTTAAAAAGGAAAAAGGGAACTAAAGATATATATTGGATGTTAATACCTAAAGTGGTTCCGAATGGGGAGAAAAAGTGGAATCAAATTTTGGAACTTAATGAATTGGAATGGAGAGAAATTTTCAAACTTCCTTTTGCAGTTACTAATAACACAAAATTACAATGGTTACAGTTTAGAGTAAATCATAGAATATTAGCTACAAACAAATTTTTGTGTAAAATTAATGTCATAAATAGCCAGCTATGTAATTTCTGTAAGGAAGAAATAGAAACTGTAGAACATGTACTATGGAATTGTGAAAATGTCCAGAATTTATTAGAAGAAATAGATATATGGTTTTTATCTAATGGTATAAGTATTTCATTCACCAAAAAGAATTTTTTGTTTGGTGATGTCTCACATGTATACAAGGGTGAAATTTCAAACCTGATTTTTCTGTGTCTTAAACAATATATTTATAATACAAGATATTTCCAGAAAGTTTTATCAATTCATGCTGTGAAGAAAGTACTAAAAGATCTATATAATCTAGAGAAGTGTATAGCAGTAAGAAACAATAAACTTGAGAGTTTTAATAAATTGGGGATTCTATTTACTCATTTGTTTCAATTGTAATTAAAGTCCTATTAAAATTCATATGTGAAAAACATGATAGATGTTAATTTTTGAACTATCAAAAAAGCTACATCAAAAATATTCATCAGAAAATTATATTTATTTTTATTTTTTTTTTTTTCTGTATTAATTTTTTCTTTTTTTTTCTTTATTTTAAATTTTGATTAATTTAAATTAATTAATTTAACCTCAAATTTTCCATTCTTAAAAAAACGGAAAAATCTTGAATATCTGTATGTTTGTTAAAATGATTATTCTAATATGATGAATTCATGTATTTGTGGTCCTTATTTTTGAACTTTTATTATGTTATTTTTTATTGCAAATGAAAAATGTTGTATTATATTGTAACTACAGCTGATATATTTTTTTGTAAAATGAACTAACAAATACTAACACATATATATTTACATGATCTATTGCTAACATTAACGAGGCCGGGATAAGGTACCGGTATTCGATGTTTTCATTACTAACAAATGTACAGATTTCAATAAAAAAATGAAAATTAAAAAAAAAAAAAAAAAAAAAAAGACTGGCACATCCAACGTCCTGAGCATTGATTAATTCTGATGTCCACTAAAAAGTTATGTAATGGTCAAATAAAACTGGCACATCCAACGTCCAGTTTGTGGATAAATTCTAATGTCCACTAAAAAGTCATGTTATGGTCAAATAAGACTGGCATATTAAGCTTTCTGAGTGTGGATTTATTCTGATGTCTACAAAAAAACCAAATGTAATGGTCAAATATGACTATTACATCCAACGTCCTCAGCGTGGATTAATTTTAATGTCCTTTAAAAAGTCATGACGTAATGATCAAATCAGATTGGCACATCCAACGTCCTGAGCGCGGATTTATTTTGATGTCCACTAAAAAGTCTTGTTATGATCAAATGAGATTGGCACAACCAACGTTCTGAGTGTGGATTTATTCTGATGTCCACTAAAAAGTCATGTAATGATCAAATAAGACTGGCACATCCAACGTCCTGACGTGGAATTTATTCTGATGTCCACTAAAAAGTCATGTAATGGTCAATAATCAGATTGGCACATCCAACGTCCTGAGCGTGGATTTATTTGATGTCCACTAAAAAGTCATGTAATGGTCAAATAGATTGGCACATCCAACGTCCTGAGTGTGATTTATTCTGATGTCCACTTAAAAGTCATGTAATGATAAATAAGATCTGGCACATCCAACGTCTGAGCGTGGATTAATTCTGATGTCCACTAAAAAGTCATGTAATGATTCAAATAAGACTGGCACATCCAACGTCTGAGTGTGATTTATTCTGATGTCCACTAAAAAGTCATGTAATGATCAAATAAGATTGGCACATCCAACGTCCTGAGCGTGGATTTATTTTGATGTCCACTAAAAAGTCATGTAATGATCAAATGAGATTGGCACATCCACGTCCTGAGCGTGGATTAATTCTGATGTCCACTAAAAAGTCTTGTTATGATCAATAGATTGGCACATCCAACGTTCTGAGCGTGGATTTATTTTGATGTCCACTAAAAGTCTTGTAATGGTCAAATAAGACTGGCACATCCAACGTCCTGAGGTGGATTTATTCTGATGTCCACTAAAAGTCATGTAATGGTCAAATAGACTGGCACATCCAACGTCTGAGTGTGGATTTATTCTGATGTCCACTAAAAAGTCATGTAATGATCAAATGAGATTGGCACATCCATCGTCCTGAACGTGATGAATTCTGATGTCCACTAAAAAGTCATGTGATGTCAATTCAGATTGGCACATCCAACGTTCTGAGCGTGGATTTATTTTGATGTCCACTAAATGGTCATGTAATGGTCAAATAAGACTGGCACTCAAACGTCCTGAGTGTGGATTTATTCTGATGTCTACTAAAAAGTCATGTTAATGGTCAAATAAGACTGGCACATCCAACGTCTTGAGCGTGGATTTATTCTGATGTCCACTAAAAAGTCATGTAATGATCAAATAAGACTGGCACATCCAACGTCCTGAGCGTGAATTTATTTTGATGTCCACTACAAAGTCATGTAATGATAAAATCAGATTGGGACATCCAACGTACTGAGCGTGGATTGATTCTGATGTCTACTAAAATGTCATGTAAATGGTCAAATAAGACTGGCCTATCCAACGTCCTGAGCGTGGATTAGTTCTGATGTCCATTAAAAAGTCATGTAATGGTCAAATTCAGATTGGCACATCCAACGTCCTGAGCGTGGATTAATTCTTATGTCCTCTAAAAAGTCATGTAATGGTCAAATTAGACTGGCACATCAAACGTTCTGAGCGTTATTCTGATGTCAACTAAAAAGTCTTGTAATGGTCAAATCAGATTGGCACATCCACTGTCCTGAGCGTGGATTAATTTTTATGTCCTCTAAAAAGTCATGTAATGGTCAAATAAGACTGGCACATCCAACGTCCTGAGCGTGGATTTATTCTGATGTCTACTAATAAGTCATGTTATGGTCAAATAAGACTGGCACATCCAACGTCCTGATCGTGGATTAATTCTGTTGTCCAGTTAAAAGTCATGTAATGATCAAATAAGACTGGCACATCCAACGTCTTGAGCGTGGATTTATTCTGATGTCCACTGAAATGTCATGTAATGGTCAAATAAGACTGGCTATCCAACGCCCTGAGCCTGGATTTATTCTGATGTCCACTAAAAAGTCATGTAATGGTCAAATCAGATTGGGACATCCAATGTCCTGAGCGTGGATTATTCTGATGTCTACTAAAATGTCATGTAATGGTCAAATAAGACTGGCCTATCCAACGTCCTGAGCCTGGATTTATTTTGATGTCCACTAAAAAGTCATGTAATGGTCAAATCAGATTGGGACATCCAATATCCTGAGCGTGGATTTATTCTGATGTCCACTAAAAAGTCATGTAATGGTCAAATCAGATTGGGACATCCAATGTCCTGAGCGTGGATTTATTCTGCTGTCTACTAAAATGTCATGTAATGGTCAAATAAGACTGGCCTATCCAACGTCCTGTGCCTGGATTTATTCTGATGTCCACTAAAAAGTCATGTAATGGTCAAATCAGACTGGCACATCCAAAGTCCTGAGCGTGGATTTATTCTGATGTCACTAAAAAGTCATGTAATGGTCAAATCAGACTGGCACATCCAACGTCCTGAGCGTGGATTTATTCTGATGTCCACTAAAAAGTCTTGTAATGGTCAAATCAGATTGGCACATCCTCTGTCCTGAGTGTGGATTAATTTTAATATCCTGTAAAAAGTAATTTAATGGTCAAATAAGACTGGCATATGCAGCGTCCTGAGCGTGGATTAATTCTAAGGTCCACTAAAACGTCATGTTATGGTCAAATAAGACTGGCACATCCAACATCCTGAGCGTGGATTAACTTTAATGTCCTGTAAAAGTCATGTAATGGTCAAATAAGACTGGCATATCCAACGTTCTGAGCATGGATTTATTCTGATGTCCACTAAAAAGCCATGTAATGGTCAAATGAGACTGGCACGTCCAACTTCCTTAGCGTGGATTTATTCTGATATCCTCTAAAAAGTCATGTAATGGTCAAATAAGACTGGCACATCAAACGTTCTGAGCGTGGATTTATTCTGATGTCCACTAAAAGTCTTGTAATGGTCAAATCAGATTGGCACATCCACTGTCCTGAGCGTGGATTAATTCTTATGTCCTCTAAATAGTCATGAAATGGTCAAATAAGACTGGCACATCAAACGTCCTGAGCGTGGATTAATTCTGATGTCCACTAAAAGTCATGTAATGGTCAAATAAGACTGGCACATCCAACGTCCTGACCAGTACATGACTATTTTAGGGATATCAGATGTGCCAATCTTGCATGACCATGCAATACTTTCCAATGGACATTATTTAATCCACGCTCAGGACGTTGGATGTGCCAATCTTGCATGACCATGAAATACTTTTAAATGGACATCAGAATTAATCCGCGCTCAGAATGTTGGATGTGCCAATCAGAATTAATCCACGATAAGGATGTTGGATGTACCAAGTTTCTACGCAAATAATGATACTTGTCAATAGACATCAGAATTAATCCACGCTAAGGACATTGGATGTGCCAGTCTTATTTGACCATAATATGACATTTTGTGGACATCAGAATTAATCTACGCTCAGAACGGTAACGTTGAATGTGCCACACTTATTTGACCATTATATGACTTTTTGATGGACATTACATTAATCCACGCTCAGGAAGTTAGAATGTGATAAGTTTCTACGAACATAATATTACATTTTGATGGAAATCAGAATTAATCCACGCTCAAGACGTTGGATGTGCTAAGTTTCTTGAAACATGATATCACTTTTCAATGGAAATCAGAATTAATCCACGCTCAGGACGTTGGATGTGCTTCATAAATTTGACAATTACATGACTTTTTAGTCAACATCATAAGTAATCCGCGCGCAGGACGTTTGATGTGCCAATCTTATTTGACCATTATACATGAATTTATAGTGGACATGAGAATTTATCTACGCTCAGGACATTGGATGTGCCAATCTTTGATGACCATGAAATACTTTTCAATGGACATCAAAACTAATCTACGCTCAGGAAGTTGGATGTGCCACACCAGTTTAACCATTACATGACTTTTTAGTAGACATCAGAATTAATCCAGGCTCAGGACGTTGGATGTGCCAAATTTCTAAGAATATCATATTACTTTTCAATGGACATCAAAATTAATCAACGCTCAGGACGTTGGATGTGCCAATCAGAACTAATCCACGCTCAGGACGTGGGATTTGCCACACATATTTAACCATAACATGACTTTTTAGTAGACATCAGACTTAATCCACGCTCAGGTTGTTGGATGTGTCAAGTTTCTACGAACATTATATTTCTTTTCAATAAATATCAGAATTAATCCACACTCAGGACGTTGGATGTGCCAATCTTATTTGACCATATATGACATTTTAGTGAACATCAAAATTAATCCACGCTCAGGACGCTGGATGTGTCAATCTTATCTGACTATTACATGACGTTTTTATTTGACATCAGAATTAATCTATGCAATGGATGTGCCAATCTTATTTGACCATATGTGATATTCCAGTGGACACTAGAAATAATCCACGCTCAGGATGTTGGTTGTGCCAAGTTTCTACGAACATTATATTACTTTTCTATAGATATGAAAATTAAACCACCCCCAGGACGTTGGATGTGCTAATTTTGGATAACCATGACATACTTTGCAATGGACATAAGAATTAATCCACGCTCAAGACGTTGGATGTTCCAGTCTTTGACCATTACATGACTTTTTAGTGGACATCAGAATTAATCCAATCTCAGGACGTTGGATGTGCGAAGTTTATTTGACCATAATATTTCTTTTCAATGGATATCAGAATAATTCCTCGCTTAGGACGTTGGATGTGCCAGTCTTCTCTGACTATTATATGACTTTTAAGTTGATATCAGAATTAATTCACGCTCAGGATGTTGGACATGCAACTCTTTTATGACCATGAAAAACTTTACAATGGACATCATTATTAATCCTCGCGTAGGACGTTTGAAGTGAAAATATTCTTTGACCGTTATAGGAGTTTTTAGGGGACATCAGAAATAATCCAGTTCAGGGCTTTGTATGTGCCATTCTTGGATGACCATGAAATAATTTTCAATGGACATCAAAACTAATCCACGATCAAGACGTTGGATGTGCCAAGCTTCTTTGACCATAATATTACTTTTCAATTGATATCAGTACGTTCATGAAGTTGGATGTGCCAATCTTGTTTGATCATGAAATACTTTTCAATTGACATCAGAATTAATCCACACTCAGGACGTGGATGTGCCATTCTTGGATGACCATGACATACTTTTCAATGGACATCAGAATTAATCCAAACTCAGGACGTTGGATGTGCCATTCTTGGATGATCATGACATACTTTGCAATGGACATCAGAATTAATCCACGCTCAGGACGTTGGATGTGCTATTCTTGGATGACCATAAAATACTTTTTAATGGACATCAGAATTAATACACGCTCAGGACGTTGGATGTGCCATTCTTGGATGACCATAAAATATTTTTCAATGGACATCAGAATTAATCCACGCTCAGGAAGTTGGATGTGCCATTCTTGGATGACCAATAAATACTTTTCAATGGACATCAGAATTAATCCATGCTCAGGACGTTGAATATGCCATTCTTGGATGACCATAAAATACTTTTAAATGGACATCAGAATTAATCCACGCTCAGGATGTTGGATGTGCCATTTTAAACATATGACACCTAAAGAGACAAAAAAGTTGATTAGAAATCTTTTATTTTGCTTTATTCTTAATTCGTAGTCAATTTGTAGTTAAAAACAGCCTATCTGAGCATTATGCGACTTATATTAAAAATTTCACAGCTCAATTTTAAACTGACTGTAATGTATGACTTTGATAGAAAATACTTGAAAATTTCATTTTGGGCTACAGGAACATAAACTTTCAATATCAAGATCATTGTTTGCTGATTTTTTCTTGTTTGTTCTACTTCTTTAAAGACTTTCAACAATTTTGGCAATGAATTTAGTAAAAAATCCAAGGTATTGAAGTGTCAAGGAATATTGACCCCCCTTTTTTCATCTGGTGTCAGTAAAGTACTACACATTGATCAAAAGTACAGTCATGGTCATTTAACTGTGTTTATTTACATCAGTTAATAAATGACACAGAAATAGACAATAATTACTAAAGATCACCTTATGGATATTTTCGAACAAAATAAAGGTCCGAAACAGCATTTCTTATCACTTCTTCCAAGTTTCATGAATCATGATCGTCGGACAATTGTTTTAGTTTAAATAAGTGATTTATTTAAAACAAGACAAAATTATTAGATAAAAATAAGATAGTTGATAGAATGTTTAATTATTTACAGAAATATGAAGTTAGCCCCGCGAGAGTTGGAGAGTTTATTGGTCCATCAAGCAGGATGCGTGGCACAGAGACGACTTGCACGTGGTCTTCGCCTGAATCACCCAGAAACAATAGCTATAATAGCATCGCAGGTATGTAACAAGACAAATGTTCAAAATTTATGACTTATATTCTTTAAAAAATCAAACTTTAACTTTAGTTTATGAACGAATAATTGAATTTTGGATGTAACTCCTCTTCTAATTGGCTGACAGTGTTTTGTCTATCAGTTCATATACGTAATTTCGTCATGTGACCGTGATGTCATCAACGTTTTTTTCATGAATTACTCCGGCTTGGAATTAGATTATAAGGGATGACTGTTATATTTTGTCTGTCTTTCAGAAGTAACGCAAAACAAATGTGGTGCACACTTTAAAATAACCTGCTACGCGGGTTATTCAGTTTGCACCAAATTTTTTATGTTATTTTGTCATAGACAGAAAAAAATATTACAGTAATTCCCTCATTAAACCCAAATCGATGCCACTGCTTGTGGACGTTACGTCCCCGAGGGTATCACCAGCCCAGTAGTCAGCACTTCGGTGTTGACATGAATATCAATTAAAATCAATTAAGTCTGCATTGGCTAGAGGTATAGGGGAGGGTTGAGATCTCATAAACATGTTTAACCCCGCCGCATTTTTGCGCCTGTCCCAAGTCAGGAGCCTCTGGCCTTTATTAGTCTTGTATTATTTTTAATTTTAGTTTCTTGTGTACAATTTGGAGTTTAGTATGGCGTTCATTATCACTGAACTAGTATATATATTTGTTTAGGGGCCAGCTGAAGGACGCCTCCGGGTGCGGGAATTCCTCGCTGCATTGAAGACCTGTTGGTGACCTTCTGCTGTTGTCTTCTCTATAGTCGGGTTGTTGTCTCTTTGACACATTCCCCATTTTCATTCTCAATTTCATATGGTCATTTTTATAAATTTCCTGTTACAAAACTTTGAATTTTTGAAAAAGTAAGGATTTTGTTATCCCAGCTGTAATAGATTACCTTAGCCAAATTTGGCACAACGTTTTTGGAATTTTGGGTCCTCAATGCTCTTTAACTTTGTACTTGATTGGCTTTATAACTATTTGGATCTGAGAGCGTCACTGTCTGATGAGTCTTATGTAGAGGAAACGCGCGTCTGGCATATTAAATTATAATCCTGGTACCTTTGATAACTATCATAGAATCATTTAATAAGCTTTCAATGTAATAACAATTGAGAAAGGAAATTTTTACACTTCATGAGTATTCGATGACGGGGGGTCTTTTTATGTAGTTTAAGCTGTACTTTTCCGATTTTCTTAGTCGTCCCTAATGGGTTTTTTTTTCAATAGAGATGATTTTTAAACTGGCTCAGATCTAGAGCAACACGATGATTTTATAGTTACTTAAGTTTTACCTTTTGAGGTCACTGACTTTTTCAAGTACAGCTTTAAAATAAATTGACGGTATTTTATCTTTTAAATATATGGATCTTCGAGAGATAATAGTCACGTTATAAATTTATTACATGTACAAGACAGCAGTATACTATTTATTTATCAAGTGTTGATACAGGATTTTGAAAAGGCACAGTGTTGTATACGTTACAACATCAAAAGCACTGTACGCTTAATTAACTTTTAAAGGAATTCAATACAAATTTTAATTTGTCTTTCTAAGGTTATTTTTGATAAATGATTCCATTATATATATGTAGGACTCTAAAGTGCGACAGGGACGCAAAAGTACGATGGTTACGCTAAAGTGCGATGGTCTACGCTAAAGTGCGATTCCTCCATACGCTAAAGTGCGATGGTCCGCGAAAGTATAGACGAAATAAACGTACTATGGATTATGACGTGAACAGTTTTTTTATACAAACAAAAAATGAACATGCCGAAAGAAAAATGTAGAATATTTGATTAACTACTACCAATTGCGAAAAAAGGTGAAAGCTCGGAGAACATTGCATTTCTCTCTCATTTAAATTAGGAATGTTTTAAACGAATAAATGTTTCACAAAGAAGGATTTGTATTTGTAATTTACAATGACAACTTCAAGGGGAGATTTGACATTAGTGATATATATACTGTGTGAACGGCAAGTTACGCCAATTATCCAAATATTTGATACGCCCGAATTAAATTTGTGTTTATCATATACAGGATATATTGATTTTTGTCACACCTAAACTACCATTTTAGCAATTATTATGTGGTCGTTCTTCTTAATTTAGAAACAATTAATTATGCCTACCGGTAATTATAAAGCCTAGCATGTATGTTATAAAACCTTATCATACTAGCTTTTCCTTAAAGGCTATTTATCATTACATCCGTGTTCTTTAAAGCTTTTAGCCCTTTAAACATTACCCTTTTGGTCCATCGCACTTTAGCGTGATAAACAATCGTACTTTAGCGAACAAACAGCCGTCGCACTTTAGCGTGATACACCATCGTACTTTAGCGTAGACCATCGCACTTTAGCGTGACCATCGCACTTTAGAGTACCATCGCACTTTAGAGTCCTACATATATATTTTCTTTTGATTACTTTTTGGCTTTTTAGCTCACCTGGCCCGAAGGGCCAAGTGAGCTTTTCTCATCACTTGGCGTCCGTCGTCCGTCGTCCGTCGTCCGTCGTCGTTAACTTTTACAAAAATCTTCTCCTCTGAAACTACTTGGCAAAATAAAATTAAACTTGACCACAATCATCATTGGGGTATCTAGTTGAAAAATTGTGTCCGGTGACCCGGCCAACCAACCAAGATGGCCTCCATGGCTAAAAATAGAACATAGGGGTAAAATGGATTTTTTGGCTTATAACTCAAAAACCAAAGCATTTAGAGCAAATCTGACATGGGGTAAAATTGTTTATCAGGTCAAGATCTATCTAGATTTTCAGATAATTGGACAACTGGTTGTTAGGTTGCTGCCCCTGAATTGGTAATTTTAAGGAAATTTTGCTGTTTTTGGTTATTATCTTGAATATTATTATAGATAGAGATAATCTGTAAACGGCAAAAAAGTTCAGCAACGTAAGATTTACAAATAAGTTAACAGGACCAAAATGGTTAGTTGATCCCTTTAGGAGTTATTGCCCTTTATAGTAAATTTTTAACCATTTTTCGTAAATCTTAGTTATCTTTTACAAAAATCTTCTCCTCTGAAACTACTGGGCCAAATAAAATCAAACTTGGCCACCATCATCATTGGGGTATCTAGTTTAAAAATTGTGTCCGGTGACCAAGCCAACTAACCAAGATGGCTGTCATGGCTAAAAATAGAACATAGGGGTACAATGCAGTTTTTGGCTTATAACTCAAAAACCAAAGCATTTAGAGCAAATCTGATAGGGGTTGATAGTGTTAATCAGGTCAAGATCTATCTGCTTTAAAATTTTCAGATGAATTGGACAACTGGTTCTTAGGTTGCTGCCCCTGAATTGGTAATTTTAAGGAAATTTTGCTGTTTTTTGTTATTATCTTGAATATTATTACAGATAGAGATAAACTGTAAACAGCAATAATTTACAGCAAAGTAAGACCTAAAAATAAGTCAAAATGACCAAAATGGTCAATTGACCCCCTAAGGAGTTATTGCCCTTTATAGTCAATTTTTAACAATTTTCATTAAATTTGTAAATTTTTACTAACATTTTCCACTGAAACTACTAGGCCAATCATTATAGATAGGGATAATTGTACACAGCAAGAATGTTCAGTAAAGTAAGATCTACAAACACATCACCATCACCAAAACACAATTTTGTCATCCATCTGTGTCCTTTGTTGAATATTCACATAGACCAAGGTGAGCGACACAGGCTCTTTAGAGCCTCTAGTTTATATATAGATACATTTTCTGATTTTCAGCTGTCAAAATGTCTGTTTAACATACTGCCATTAATTGATTTCGGAGTTTCTTTTTTTTTTATCAGGAACACGTTATTGCGAACAAAAAAATGAAAGTTTACCACAGAGTCGTCTGCTCTTGACCAAGGTATTTAAACTTTTGCAAGTTTACCTGTCCTATTGATCAATACAATAGCTATTGTTCTCTGTCTAGTTTATTCATTTGGGACCTTTAAATTTCTTCTAGGAGAAATCTATCACTCATTGATTAATTTACCTGACCAAAAAAATATCTTCTTTGTTGATTGAAATATACATGTATAGACTCACATAAACTGCGTGTGATACAGTATTTATTCTATATCAATAATATATTTTCAATCTGTTCTATATAAACACTGATTCAATTATAATGTTTATTTCTGAATTTTTTTTTACTACTGCAAATGAGTTTTCATATTTTTGTGGTCGTTCATTGTTCATTGTTATAGCCAAGTGCAAAATCTTAGGTGGTGTTACTCATAATGTCTTTTCAAAATTATATGAGAGTTTGGTGCTTCCAATTGTTGAATATGGTGCTGGTATTTGGGGTTGCAATTTTTTTTCTTTTATAAATGTCATCCATAATAGAGCTTGCAGATTTTTTCTTGGAGTGGGTAAATATACTCCAAATGCTGCAGTTGCAGGGGATATAGGGTGGATACCTATCTTTCAAAAACAATGGCAATGCTTAATTCGACTATGGTGCTGTTTGAACAATATGAGTTCTGATCGTTTAAACAGAAAAAATTTCATATGGGCAGACATTATGAGTAAAAAACATAAGTGTATAAAAAATTGGAATTTTTATGTAAGGAAAACGTTTTCTGAGTATAATGCAGAACATTTGTGTATCATTACAGATTATGTTGATAGTACCTCAGTTGTCAATACTGTTATGTCTTAAATGTTTAGTAAATATGTCGAACAGTGGCAAGGCAATTTACAATTAGAGAAAGCTTTATCTGGTAAAGGTGGTAACAAACTTCATACATATATCTATTTAAGAACAGTTTTGAAACGGAAACTTATTGTAAAACTCCAATGCCATTTTCGCAAAGGAGTTCTTTTGCCAAATTTCGATGTGGTGCTAACAATAGAAACGGGGAGATTTGAAAAATTATTTTTAAAAGATCGAGTCTGTGATAATTGTATGAATATTTTAGAAGATGAAGCCCATGTTATTTTATCGTGTCCTTTGTATGATAATTTTAGAAAAAAATTATTTGATGAAGCAACACATTTTAATAGTGATTTTATGTCTTTTGATGATAAACAGAAATTAGTGTTTTTATTTACAGATAATAATATGATTCGTAGCTGTGCCAAAGCCTGTAATCTTATTTCAAATAGACGTAGAAATGTTTTATACTGTACATAATGTTAATGTCAATATGTTTTATATTAGATGCATTCTTTATATATTTTTTAATGTTATAGTCTCTTGTAATTCTGTACAGAATGGCTCTCTTTTTATATTTATATATTTTTACATTTAATGTAATGTTGTATTATATATTATTGAGAGATGAGACTTAAATAAAATATCGAATTGAATTGAATTCATTTATAAAGAATACATTAATGAAGACCTTAATTTATCATTATCATTTTCAAGTTTTTACCTGTGAACACACTAAAAAAGCAAATTTTAATTGGTAAAATATTGAAATTTGATCAGAAATCAACTTTTTTTTTTTTTTTATTAAAATCAGTGTTTATATTAAACAAATTAAAATGTGTTATTGATATTGAATAAATACAACATCACATGCAGTTCTCTGATTCCTTATTTGTACATGTATTTTCATCATCGACAGTTAAATTTTTGGTTCAGGTAAATTAATCAGTGAGTGATAGATTATTGTTAGAAGAAATTCAAAAGTCCAATTGAATAAACTACACAGAGAACAATACCTGTTGTATTTGTTAGATGGGACAATAGAACTTACAAAAGTTTAAATCGACAGGTAACTTGCAGGTGAATCTGTGGTAAGGTATCATTTGGTTCGCAATAATAGTCCTAGTACATATATACATTTACACAATGGAATGTATGATATTGATTGACAATTGTACATTAATTTTGTTAGACAATTATGTCACTAAACTAATTTTCCTAGGAAATCATGTCCATATCATTAATGTTCCTAGGTCAAAACGTCCATGTCCCTTATTAGTTCCCTGCGAACGCGTTGTTAGTGACATAGAAATACCGGGCATCAATCCGTCCGTTTGTGCGTCTGTCGATCTGGTCTTGTTGGCGCTCTCAAGTGTACAATTTTAATGAAAATAATAACATAGGTTTATATCAGCAATGACTTTGACGATTTCGGAAATCAGTGCCGATCATTTATTTTCAGAAGAATTATGCCCCATGGAAACATTTATTACACATGTGTATATTGTCAGCTCTCTCATCTGTACATTCATGAAATTTATATTAATGGTTTATATGGTCAATGTTTCGGACGAGTTCCGAAAACCAGTACCGATCATTTATGCCCCTTGGAAAACATAAAAATAAGGAAAATTGCATTGTTAGCAATCTTTTGTTTGCAATTTTTTTTAACGAAACTTAAATCAAAGGTATATATCAATAATGTGTTTGATTTGTTCAAAAACAGTGGCAATCAATTATTAGTCCCCAACCGCGACGAAATCGAAGGGACTTAAGGATTGCACAACGTCCGACTGTCTGTCCGTCTGTCTGTCTGTCCATCCGTCAGTTCGGCAAATCATTTTTCTACACCTTTTTTTCATCATGCTTGAACTTATTGATTGAAAATTGGTATATAATAGTTTTATCATGACAAGTTACAGATCAAGATCGAAATTTGTTCCCGTTTCATAATTTTTGCAGACTAATGGTCCTTGGATTTAGAACATTTACTTAAATAATCAGTTTTCCGCACTTTCTTTCATCATGCTTAGAGATATTGATTTGAAAATTGGTATATAGTTTTATCATGACAAGTTACAGATCAAGTTTGAATTTTGTTCCAGTTTGATGATTTTATGCAGATTTAAGTCCTTGGAAGAAATTTACTTAAATAATCAGTTTGAATACTTTTCCCGTCATGTTTGAGATATTAACTTGATATTTGTTATATAGATTACAAGTTATAGAGCATGTTAACATTTTGATTCAATATTACGAGATTTTAACCGGTTGGGGACTATATGTATTGGCATGCACTACTCACAGAATGCAAGTCTGTCGTCCCTTGACCAACCCTCGTTGTGGTCTATAATAGTGATAGTAAGGTTTTTGAGATCAGTTTAATATATGTTTTATTTCTTCGATCAAATGTTCTTATGTAATTAAATCAGTCTCTCCTCCCCCATTTGATATTACAGATACAAGAGCTGATCAGGGACGGATATACAGTTTCAGACCTGATGTCAAAAGGAAGAGAGATGATAGGTATGTTCCTATTCTTTCAGACAAATAAGTTAGATTAAAAAGAATAATCTTTATAGATCTTCTTGGGCATGAAATTAATTTGTTAAATCAGTTGACGGTTAAGTCCAATTTTGGTTATATGCTTTTAGTCTGCCTCGGTATTTATACATCCAGCCATTGCATGTTTTATGGTACTATCAAGAATTTCAAACAAATCCTTGGTGCTACAATGTATGTTATTTTTGTATTCTTGTCTCTTGTTTCTTTTCTTATGTACTTTGTCCATAGTGTGTCGAAATGCTTTTTAGTATTTTTCGGTTGAAATATTTATTTGTTGTTAATGTGATTAAGAAGATTATAATACAGAATTGACTGCTGAACTCTAATTTTTGGCAGTTTTACCTATTGTGTTCTGTTTAGCTTACGCATCATTGTTAATATAATGAAATTCTTTGCGACTGTCAAACAAGCGAGCTTTAGCTAGCTATAAAACCAGGTTTAATCCATAATTTTTTACATAGGAAAATGCCTGTAACAAGTCAGTAACATGACAGTTGTTTAACCATTCTTCTGAAATTTTTTAGCTTATGCTTTTGCCTTTGATGAGAACTTTCTGTTTTGAATTTTGATTTGAGTTCGGTATTTCTGATATTTTACATTTTGATATTTTAGCTTCAATCCATAAGATTCAGGTTAACCCTTGTAAACATTGTCAATCATTTTTACAGTATAACTTTCTATATGAAGGTCTTATATTTATTATTTAATGCATCCTGTAATTAATTTGTTTTCTATGTTTTGTCTTCTGTACTTGTACTTGTATTTGTCTGTTTGTCTTTTTAATATTAGCCAAGACGTTGTCAGTTAATTTTCAATCTATGAGTTTGACTGTCCCTCTGGTATCTTTCGTCCCTCTTTTGTTACTTTGTAAAGACCCGGACGTATAAGGCAGATGAGAAATTATGATTGCTGTAAACATCAGATCATAACTATTTATTTATTCAATAATTTACGTTCAAGGATATATACTTTTTTTTACCTCTATTTTACTTGGTGAAATAGCAATCGTCCGAAATGTTACATTTTGATTTTGTCTTGCCCCTACATTGTCTGATATTGTTCACACTGCGCATACAGCCGCACTCATATATTGTCATAAAAATGAAATCGCACGAGGACAAAACAATTTGAATTCATTTGTTAAAAATCCGGTCTTTTTATAGTTCTTTAGTCTTGAAACGTTGTCTGTTGTTTATATTATGTCCGAATATCTTTGTTAAAAAGGGTTAGTTGGTCTTGTGGCGGTTTTGAAAAGGTTCCTGTCTCATATTTTCAAAGGGACAATATATTGAACTTACCTACTAATTATATCGTGTTTGTGTCTTGAACACCAATAATATACTGTATATTCTATCTACCATCGATTAAATCGGTTACTTTCACGTTTTATAGATTTTCTTGCAGGAGCGCGACACGTCACTTCAATATAAAGCCTGATACCAGAGTGTGGTTGATATCAAAAGTTTAAATAGATACACGTAACATCACCTGACCTCATACGTCCTCTCATTGAATACCTCAGCAGCAAAATTGATTAGTCAAATGTCGTATTGTTCAGACACTCATTTGATATTCGAATTTCATCATAAATTATTCTTTAATGTAATTATATTCGTTTGGGGTTTTGTTTTTAAATTACAAATCAAATGTCGTATTCGACGCCAATCAAATTATCTTCAATTAATCATAATTTTATAAAGAATCGGTATAAACTGAAAGAAGAAGAGTCCATATTTGTCAAGAGTTAGTTGTTGGTGTCATTTACGCGTTGTTTTTATTTCCAGTAGTTGTCCTGATCTGCTTTCCTGCTCTCCTAATTTTTTCAAATTTTTATTTTCCAACACAATTTGTCGATTTTGTATTTTACTTTCTTATTATAGTATATGTGTACAGAGTAAATTAACGCTTTATCACGCATCACTTATTTTCATTAGGATTCAACCAAGTGATGCACGGTGTTGCTGACATGATCCATGAAGTACAAGTCGAAGGAACATTTCCAGATGGAACTAAACTTGTAATTATTAACTAACACATAATTGATTGGTTTATGTATACGAATGAGCTGTAATATTAAATGACAAATGTATAATTTGAGTCTTTAGAAAAAAAGGAAAAATAACCTGCATTCAGATTTCTCTCTTGTATAGATATCCTTGTACTATTAGTTATAATATACCATGGTTGGAAGCCAATAAGACGACACAATAATAACAATGTTAAACATTTATACGAAAGCCGAGAAGGCTCACCTATAATTCAGAATTCAGAATTCAGAATTCGGAATTCAGAATTCGGAAATATTCGTTTTATAATGTTATAAACTTAGTTATTATTGTAATAATTACTATTTGTTTTCATTGTGATATGAAAATTTAATACCTGTCTTCATATCATCTACACTCCTTCTTATATAAAGAAATTATATTTATTTGTCCATGGCATCATCTATATAGGAGGGTTTGCTTTCATTTCATTTTTGTGTGTTTACTGGTTTTAAATCGACCCCTGTAATCCTATGGTTATAACTTCCACCCTTACCTCCATCCCAACATACATGTACACCACTACGCTGTTTATATTCCTTGTCTTTATTTATTCTCTAAAAACATGCATGTTCATCAAACCCCGAAAATATCTTATTTCGAACAAAAAGCGAAAATCCGATTAGCGTTAAAATTAAATATAGAATTACATAAAACTGAGGTAGTAAAAGCTTTTTCATGATCAAAAGATAATTTCTCTGGCAAAACTTTGTAAAAAAAGTTTTCTCAATTATCCGTATTTTGACATGTAGATACGGACCTTCATATAGTTTTATATCTATAATTTGGAAGGGATTATTTAAGGGGAAAAAGCAAGGCGACAAACAGGTGACGCGGATTCTAGCACTTTTCTAGCTTTGGGCTTGCTCTCTCTCAACACTATATTACATGCCTATGAGTCTAACTACAATCTCTTTTTTGTCATTTGCCCTTGTATTAACGCGGGTGTTGCTAAACGGCGGAAACGGAAAACGGAACGGAAACGGAAAAACCGAAAAAGAAAGAATTAACATTTTGTTGTTGTTGTTATTTTATCTACATACAGTCAGGAATCTTCTTCGTCAAAATTATCTTCCCATTACACCAGTTCATTTTCTCAATCGTAGAAATGGAAGCCATTGTAGGGATGAAGCGCTTCCAATTTTGCTCTTGAAAACCGATAAATTTATCCACATAGCACCATTACCATCCTTATATGTCAGTTGTATTTTAAAAGACAAATGTATCTATTAGCTAAATGAGCACCAGTTAATGATCTTGTCTGCATTGATTTAACTTAAAACTATTGTCTGATCAGTTGTCAGGTGGAATTTTCGAAAATTCCTAAACAATTAAAAAAAATTCCAATAAAATATTTCGAGGAAGGGCAGACTAAAAATTGTCAGTGCTTGAAGATTATAAACCCTAGTTATCACACACAAAAAATAATATTTTTTCGTAAATATGCATTTTCATCATCCAACCTAAAAGACTGTCGTCAAGTACTTTTAGTAAAAATATAGCTATTCGAAAACACCTACTCTGTTTTTGTGATTCATTAGATAGGTATTTCACTTGACCCATATATTTCATCTTTTCGTACTGTGATTTGTTTATGTTATAAAGTCAATCTAGAGCTTTGATATATAAAAATGATAGAACTGAAGCGAGATGATACATCAAATACTCTTGATTTGTACGTTTTAAAGACAAAATATACACCTCAAACACGCCCTAACATTAAAAGGTGCACTCGATTTTCTCTTTTCGATATAATTGTTACCCATTTTTTGGATTTTTTTCTGAGTCACATAATGGAAGGGCAGACACGAAAATTACTGAACTAATAGATTGATATGTTCTTCGTCCGTGGTAAAAAAAAATTAAATCGGAGGTTATGCATTTTCAACATCCAACTACCCATGTCGTCTACTATGTAATAGATAAATTGAAAACTTATGCAAATAGTGTTTTTACAATAAAACACTTTGTAATCGAGAAGAAAATTGTCGTTTTATTTGTTTCTATTAACTTTTAAAATTTTGGTTACTATAGTAAACATTACAGTAAGCATTTATCGCCTTCTCTAACATGTCTAACAAAGAGCTTCGATTCTTTTGTTCTATTTCAACTGGGTTTCCACCTGCATAGGCCTATGTTGTCTTTTTTTTTTTATATAGTATAACATATGTTTACAAAGAAAGATAAATATATGAATGCATTTAAAATAAAATATTTTAAAGCATAAAGTATTTAAATAATTAGCAAGAGATGATGAGACTATGTTTTTTTTTAAATATTTGATAATGTCATACGTACATCTGTACATTGTAAATGAAGAGCATGTATCAAATTTATATCGTCACCACCGGGATTCGAACCCCGGACGCCTGCGTGACAGTCAGTGCGTTAACCCACTGAGCCAAAAAATCGATTCCCTCGCTCAGTTGATTAAGACTGGCTTTATATGTTCTACCTGTACTAAGGAGGGGAAGCAACCCCGCTACACTATTCCCCCACCACAAGAGTCATCATATCTTTATACATGTATTAATGTATGTATGACTCTTAACAACACAAACCCTGGCTATACTCCAGATAACCATCGTGGATCTTTTAGTCGGGCGCCAAATGTAACCGGAGAGCATGTATCTACTCTACAAATTTATATCTTCACCACCGGGATTCGAACCCCGGTCGCCTACGTGACAGTCAGTGCGTTAACCCACTGAGCCAAAGAATCGATTCCATAGCTCTGTTGATCAAGACTGGCTTTATATGTTCTACCTGTACTAAGGAGGGGAAGCAACCCCGCTACACTATTCCCCTTCCACAAGAGTCATCATATCTTTATACGTGTATTATTTATGTATAACTCTTAACAACACAAACCCTGGCTATACTCCAGATAACCATCGTGGATTTTTTTAGTCGGGCGCCAAATGTAACCGGAGAGCATGTATCTACTCTACAAATTTATATCTTCACCACCGGGATTCGAACCCCGGTCGCCTGCGTGACAGTCAGTGCGTTAACCCACTGAGCCAAAGAATCGATTCCATAGCTCAGTTGATCAAGACTGGCTTTATATGTTCTACCTGTACTAAGGATGGAAAGCAACCCCGCTACACGTTCATGCAATTAAATATAGTCTGTTCGACTGTTCTTATTTGAAAAAAAGTCGGATAAACGTCAATAAGATAGTAACTCAACAACAACAAACAAATCTACATACGGTCTAAAAAGATGGACATTGGCCTCGATTCTATAGATAGATTGTGAAGTGATCATATTTTGGAAAAATGATTTTTATCATTTTTTCTTTGTTTCTTTTTTTCAATTGCCTTAACTCAGAATGATTAATGTGGTGTATCTTGTTGCGTTGTTCTGCAATGGTGATTTTCGTTGTATCTTTTCTTGAATAATGCTAATGGAAAGAAAACATACAAGAAACCATAATGGGACAATGGTGTATGGACAACAACCGGTAAGCCGAAACCCGGAAGTAGAATAGAAATTTGATTACACTTTATTTTAATGTAAAAATTGAGAAAATCACTCACTATACTCACTATATACTACACTCTTTGATTGCGGAAGCATAAGGATGAATAAATCCAACATTGAGTTTTATCTGGTTTCCTGTAACTGTTTAATTTCAGTTTATATGGCGCTTTTTCAAAACATAATAATAATATGTCTGTAACGTGTCCTTATCGATGTTTTGGCGCAATCATTAAAGACGCCACACAATTGTAACTGGGATATTTAAGAAAAGCATTAATGATATTATGATAATCTATCTGATTACGCATTATGTTGGATCATACTTTATGATCATCTTTTAGGTAATGCATGTTTGAGATAATTAGCGCAAATTCATAAATATCTGCTCAGGTATTACGCTGGTATTCATGACTGGTTTATGCCAATTATCTTGAAACCCGTATTTAAAAGATTGCTAAAACCTTTCAAAACAAAAATGATCAACAAGATAAATCTGCATACAAGTCAAAGTTTCGTTATAGTAAGAAGACTTTTTCAAGTAATTATTGCCCTTAAATGTCGACTTTTTTAATCATCTCTTGTGTTTTGGGTTAAAAAGTAAAGATAGAGTGATTTTTGACATGGTTTATTCAACTTTCAAGTCTATAATGTTGGAGAGTTCCCATGATTATTTAGATGCACACAGACCTAGATGAAATGTCAACATATTTGTTGTGTGATTTTGTTAATTCAGTCGTTATTGATTTTCGTAGTTCTTTCCATTTCCCCCTTATATTCCGTCCATAGAAATATTTCTTTCCGTTTTCCTTTCCGTTTCTCTTTCCGTTCCGTTTCCCGTTTCCGCCGTTTAGCAACACCCGTATAAACGCATGTTTCTGAAGGGAATTTACTAGTCCCGTGAAACGTTTTCTCGGAAAGATGTTTGATTGTGAAAAAAAAGTTCAGAGATATATTATATCCTATATTTATTTGCAATCCCCTTTCCACTGACGCGATAAGAACGTGTGCATATCTTGCTGAGAAAGGCGATATTTTTAGTGTGGTGAAAGCAAACTTACACAATACTGAGTACATACAAAAACGCAACACAACAAGTTTGAAACTTTTATTACAGTTACTCCATTATCTACTATAATAAAAGCAACAAAATAATAATAACCTGGGGTATTGCACATGTTTCTTAATTCATTTGGATCGATCATAATAGTTTAACGAGTGAGTGAACGAATTTTGCTTAACGTACAGAAGCAAATGAACTACATGCATATTCCTGATGTGAACATGTGAATAAATGATGAATAAACTCTGCTTTGCATTTGTCCGATATGTTAAGCCGGATACCAATTTCAAAGTCTTTTGATTGATCAGCGGACAAAGGTTCGAACTTACGACATTCTGTACTCAGACAAGCATGCTAACAACGAGACCATTTAGTTTGTTTAGTATAATCATGTATGTTTAAATATTACTTCCATGATATAATATATTCTTTTCTGAACAAATGTTTTTTATATAGTCCTGTTATTTACATAGCTACAGATATATTTCATGAGAGATAAATTGTTTCAATCTTTAGACCAATTAATGTTCCATTTGTTGTTGCGTTTTAAATGACACTCACTATACAAACAGAAAGCAATTGACCGATCATCATAGACTATCAATTACAGAACTATTAAACTCATTATGTATGTTTATCTTAAGCCAGCAAATTCTCAAGGTACTAATACAATAATCTGACAAGTAAATAACCTGTGTATTCCTTATCTTTATCTTTATCTTGTATTTAATTTGAAGTCGGTCGCTGTTGAACATGTTGAAAGTTAGCTCTTATAATAATAATAATTACTGTATTTAAAGAATGTGACTCAATTAGCATTCACTAATCATGCTTGAGACCCTCACAAAAATAATACAGGACACATTTTATAGATATTACAGTCTTTGAACATATCATGCTATATATATAAATGATTGTCTGCAGAAAAGGAAAAATAAAAAACAAATTATACATTTAATTTATTTCTCAGACTTGTATATAAAGATGTTGTTTTTTTTTTGAACTTATAATTGATAATAAATAGTTAATAACTTTTTAAATATAACCATTATTATTTGTTCTAGTACTTTAATTTATGATACTGTTATGACGAGTGTGTAGGGAGGCACGCGCGCGGGAAATGTTTATTTGAAACAGTTGATTGACATACAGTAACACATGCGGTGATAATTTTTGACTTGACTGTAGTTAACTTAATAAAAAAAGAGACATATAGAAAAAGTTGCCAAGTTTTGTAATAAATAATTTTGTTTTGAACATGCTCCAAATTGTCCACCTAACAGGACGGACTCCACCGGCCGTCAACATATACTTAAGGGATTCACCAGATGAATAACGGAGTTTAACGGATATGAACGGACACGAACATACGTATAACGGATAAAACTAAAACATATATCAATTATTACAATATGTATGTTATAACACTTGATAAAAATGATTTCCCAATTCTGAATTCCGAATTCTGAATTCTGAATGCCGAATTCTGAATGCTGAATTCTGAATTATAGATGAGCCTTCTCGGCTTTCGTACATTTACCACATTGTAATTAAATTTGCAATTGGAGAAGGGACTTGTCACATCACGATAACATAACTTTCTTACGCAAGTGAGAATTAAAAACTGAAATTTTACAATTTGCATAAAAAGTTTAATCACAAAAATACTGAACTCCGAGGAAAATATAAAACGGAAAGCCCCTAATCAAATGGTAAAATAAAAATTTCAAACACATCAAACACATCAAACCAATGGAAAACAACTGTCATATTCCTGACTTGGTAAAGGTATTTTCTTATTTAGAAAATGGTGGTTTAAGTCTGGTTTTATACTAACTGGCTAAACCTCTCACTTGTAAACAGTCGCTATAAAAAGATCCAAATATGTAACAAAGAAGCACAAAAAACGCAGATAGACAAAGCACATTAGCAAAAGTTAAAGACAAAAATACAAAACATTATCATAGCTCAATAACACAATGACGGAATGCATTAGTACAGAGTAATTTCAAATGGATATCACCAAAAATAGGCAGCAAAATTAATATTCATAAAGACAAACAAAAAAATACTTAAATACGTTATTAAGATTAAAAACAACATTTGTTTTTCGGTGGTTCTTTTTAATCTTTAAGTCCATATTTGCACATCTTTTATTTTCTAGGTGACAGTTCACAAACCAATATGTAGAAAAGATGGCGATCTTGAACTTGCTCTTTATGGAAGCTTTCTACCTATTCCAGCACTAGAAAAATTCAATGAGGCCAAAGGACATAGAATAGAGGCAAGGGATTTACATATATCTTATCATATCTTAATGTATCTCAAACTTTATTTTCCCATTTATACATTCTTGTCAATTATCAGCTTTGTATAGTCAAAGCGGTAGTTCCTTTGAATGTGAATAGTAGCTGAGTTCTACAGGTTTTGTGGGTATTCCCATCAATTTTGATTCAAAATTTAATCATTGTATAGACAGCATAATTATAATCTCTTCAAATTTGATTCAAAGTTCGACAAAGATAGACCTCGGAATAGAATATTATAGACTTTGATTCAACTTCGAAGAGGTAAAGACCTAGTTATAGAGTATCTTAAAATTTGAAAGTTATACTATTATTATATAGACTTCGGTATAGAACCTTCTTAATTGTTAATTATTATATATACCTCGGCATAGAACCTTCTTAATTGTTAATTATTATATATACCTCAGTATAGAACCTTCTTAATTGTGAATCAGAGTTGAAGCAATTCAAACATTGAAATTCACTGTGTATATTTAAAAAATTGAGCAATTTACATTCTGACGGATACTGTATCGCTCCATATTTTAATACTTTAGTTTTACATTAAAACTTTACATGGTAAATATGTAAGGTTTGAGAGTTTGAGTTTATCATACAATGAACGCAATTGCAGGAGGGAGTTTGCGATGCTAAACTAGATGTCAAGCCAGGGGAGTTAATGCCTATCAGTGGTGATATAGAACTTAACAAAGGACGCAAAACTATATCTTTAAGTGTGACCAGCCTTTGTGACAGACCCATTCAGGTATAGTTTCATTTACACCAAGTTGTCATTAAATAAAATTGGATACCCTGCATTTATCATGCTTTTCAAAAACCTATGGTCAAATTCCTGAAAGACCCCCAGCCCCTTTCTAAATCATTGAAAAGTACCATTCTGTCATGACCAGTACATCTTGGTGTAAATAGAATACACCATATTGGGCTAACACCCTCATATATAGTTGTATCTTATTCTTATACAAGAAATTTTTTAAATGAAATTGAATACCTGCATTTATCATGCTTTCAATAACACATGGACAAATCGCTGAAAGACCCTACTCTGAAAAAAACTATTATTAGCATCTCATTGACAACAATTAAACGTCTAACACTTCGGCAGATACAATAGGATTTGTGGTACAAATGGTAATTTTAACCAATATTTTTCTTACGTGTACAAAATAAATATGTTGTCTATTAATCTACTAGTTACCATTGATTTTGTTCTCGTGTACAGCAGATTTGTATCTGTGTTACATGTTGCTTATCATATATTATTTAGAAAATATATATAAAAATCAACTTCATTTATAAACATTTAATGAAATGATGAATTGCAAACATCTTTTTAATCTTAACAACTTGTAGGACTAATCAATATCCACGTAGGTTTTCCTGGTTGACTCGTGTACTTAGTACAATTTAGTGTAATCACTAGACTGTGATTTATAATATTTGCATCTGTCCTTTTGATGTCTGTATATTAACATGATGTAATATGTGTTGTGTGTATATTATTATCATATATAATAGGGTCACACAGTGAACACATGTGAAATTCTAACTAGAATCAAATTCGGTTATGATGTGTTTTTACCTGTCAGAAATGCGCTTTTATGTTATTTGAAAATATTTGAAATTCTGAATTACTGAAAAAATGCATTTCAAATTTTATTTGCATAAAATTGTGTCGATAAATAGAAAATCAGAAAATATATGGTGTATTAAAGTACTTCACTCTAAAATAATGTAGATGGGAGATATCTCGAATATCTTACAATGCATTTTTCAAGTTGTAGTCTTTCACGCAATGAATTATGAATTAGAAGTCTCAGATGTGAGATATGCTTACACACTCAGCACATTTATAAATTATTTTGAAGTCAATATTTTAAGTTCAACAATAAACAGATGTGTTATTTGGTAACATGTTTCTTTCATGTATATCCACCTTTCCATAACCAATCACTATATTTTAAAGATACGATCAAACGACCTTCAAAGATTGCAATTTGAACATACTCTTAATGGAAAGTGTCGGCCTATTTCAAATTTTATATGAACAAAATTTAGTTGCCTTTTTTATCTAACCCTAGGATAACATTTATTACATGTAAAACTTTAAATTTCGATTGTATATTTAAATAAATGTTGTATCATTTCAATCTAAAAATTGTCATAAAAAATTTGTTTTGAGAAAGATGTAAATGATTAGAATAATAAACAGATTTGGATATGTTTTATGGTAATAGTTGTTGAATAAAGAGGTTGGAACATTGCATAAGGTTTTGTATTTAGACAGTCAGTCATGTCAAATCATTTCAATGAGAACCGTTTATACATCGTTGGTTTGTTGAATCCAAAAGAAAATCGCACAGCGTTAGCAATTTATTCTTTTGAAAGTATTATGTCAGACGAACTGTTGTTAAGGATGCAAAGTGTAACCTTGACAAGTAAATTAATGTTTTGCACTACTGTATTAACCGTGTTAAACAAATTATATTTCTAACTATATTAAATCTTGATTTAAATTGTGATGTCTCTAATTCAAAAATAATAATTCTCATACTTTACAGTTTTAAAATCTCCAAATCTTAGACAATTTTGATTCTTTTGCAACATTATTTGTGACGTTCATTTTAATAGGATATCATCACCAATTTTCATACAATGAAAACGGTCGCGCTGCAAGCGCACACGAAGTAGGACAAATTCTAAATGTATGATTTGAAGTTGTTTTTGTCAGTTTATTTAGAATGGAGATAACAATGTTGTATTTTAAGCTCCGAAGTCATCAATTGGTGGTTTTATGGTCGTTAATGCCCGATAACGTAAACATGGTAAACTTAAAATTAATTTGTTACCATCAACTCACCGATTGATGCTGTCGAATCTAGAAATTCAATACAGGTTTCTCCTAATTGGAGAGATTTCTACGAAATAAATACATTAATTAACTCTGTGTAACGTATTTAATTTCTTGTAGCATCATAATCAAACAAACAAAAACCAGTACAGTGTCAAAAGTTTTAAGATATTTTTCAGGTTGGGAGTCATTATCACTTTATCGAGACAAACAAATATCTACAGTTTGACAGAAAAGCATCATATGGTATGCGACTGGTGAGTTTTAACAAACTATTATGGGCTATTCAATGAAATACTTCTTCTAATCCTTTTATTTCGAAATGATGCTTAAGACGCCGATCACATTATGCTTTTATGACTCAGTAACCATCAATTACCAATGACCAGTATTTTTTTTTTAGAAAAAATCTTTCTACTGAAATTATCGTTAATAGATATAGGAAGATTTGGTATGAGTGCCAATAAGACAACTCTCCATTCAAATAACAATTTTTAAAAGTAAACCATTATAGGTCAATGTACGGCCTTCAACACGGAGACTTGGATGACACCGAACAACAAGCTATCATGAAGGGCCCCAAAATTATATATTTTGAACTGTTCATAATTTAGGAGATTCTTCTCTGGGATTTTGTTGGATCTGCACAATCCGAATTTTGCTGATAAAGTGAATTCTTCTGTCGTAAATTAATAAATTTCTTAACTTATCTGAATTAAAAGTTGTTGGTCCCATCATGGTTCGTTACAACGATTTCATTTTTTAAACCTTACTTAATTTAGATAATAAAAAGACCTAGTATGCTTTACCTTGGTCAACTTTAATTGATGAGTGCAAGCTGAATATATGGTTGATGCATTGTAATTAGTACAGCATGATGTAACCGATTTATTCAGTACATTCAGAAATCACGTTTGCTGCGTTTTATTTTTTCTTTATATCGTCAAATCTGTCTCAAAACAGAAAACGCTATCCTGTCCACAAATCTAGCAGAAGACGCTTACCCTATAGACAAATATGTATCATAGCAAGGCTCAATACATTTACCCTATGACCACGAATCCATTCCCACAGCAAGAGACACTTGTCCTGTGGACGAATCGTGTTTCATAGCAGGAGACTCTTGCGCTGTCGACGAATTTTATCCCATTCCTTTCTAATTTCCTTGTAAAATTTGCGATCAGCTCAATTTTAGGTTTCCTGGCCAAGAGTGCCAACTGAATTTTTCTCATTACTGTGCATTCCTCGTCCGTCTTCGTCGTCGTCGTAAGCTTTTACAAAAATCTTCTTCTCTGAAACAACTTGGTCGAATTTAACCATACGGCCACAATCATCATTAGGGTATCTAGTTTAGAAAATTTGTCGACCCCGCCTAGCAACCATCTTGGCCGCCATGGCTGAAAATAGAACATAGGATTACAAGGCAGTTTTTAGCTTATATCTCTGATACTGAAGCATTTAGTGCAAATCTTACATGGGGCAAATATGTTTTCTTTATTCCCCAAATTCAACTTATTAACAATTTTCTGAATTAGCAGAAATTCTTATTTGTAATTGTGTTTTACAGAATATTCCCGCAGGAACAGCAATCAGATTTGAGCCAGGAGAAACAAAAACAGTTGACCTTGTTGCAATAAGCGGGAACAAGTTAATATTCCAATTAATTTATTTACTAGTATTTAAAACTTATTCTTTTTGTTAAATGTGTGTGGTCCTTTAACGAGATAGCTTTTTATGTATTTTGCATTTATTTTTCTTTGATTTTTCTTGTTTACTTTTAATGCACAGACAATACACCTTGAAAATCAATTGCTTATCATAACTTGTGCCTTTTTGTTTACTCGATGACCATCCGAGAACAAATAACTATGAATGAAATGTCTTTCAAGATCATCATTTCTTTGAATGATTCTTTTTCGATCGCAATGTTTTCTAATTGTGCGCCTAGTCAATACATTTCAAACCCAACTAAAGTACAATAAAGTAGTATACAATTCTTATAATTTCGATATAATGTGAAAACCAACAATTGTGAATGTTTCTATCATTTTTTGTAGCCCTGTATTGGTAAGCACATGCATTTTGTTCAACAGAGTCAAGAATGTTGCGTTTTATTTGGACAAAATCACAGATTAATTTAAACCGTGAATCTTGTAATTTTGAATAACAATCATTTTCTTTTGTTGTGTTATAGAATATAAGGGGCGGTAACTTCTTATGTGATGGTCCGGTTGATGAAAGAGTTATAATTAAGGTGTTCAATATAAACAGTGAATCTTGTAATTTTGAATTATAACAATAATTTACTATTGTGTTATAGAATAATAAGGGGAGGTAACTTCTTATGTGATGGTCCAGTTGATGATAGAGCTTTAATTAAGGTGATGGAAACGGTTGAAGAAAGGAAATTTGGAAACAAAAAGCAAGTAAGCATTTTTTTCTGTTGCTTAAGTTGACATCCCCAGAAGTCATGTACATAACTTTAAATTGTATGTAATCTTTATTCTGGTATATTGTTTTCTGTTTATTTTAAGAGGGTAATATCAAAAGTAAACTTGTACTATTACTGTTTAGTCAAATACTTTTCCATATAATCACCCTGATTATATTATTCAAATGATTTCATCATATTGTTGTCTATAGTTAAAGATGAACAATATAGCGATTGTGACAGGTAGAGCAGGTCTCTTTACTCTTCTGGGCCACATGAAACACCCTACGATTATATCGCTCTAATTTTAAACTCAAGTTTCTATGTTGATTTTTATACGACCGCAAAAATTAATTTTTTTTGGTCGTATATTGGTATCACGTTGGCGTCGTCGTCGTCGTCAGAATACTTTTCGTTTTCGCACCATAACTTAAGTATTATTGAATAGAAATCTATGAAATTTAAACACAAGGTTTATGACCATAAAAGGAAGGTTGGGATTGATTTTGGGAGTTTTGGTCACAACAGTTTAGGAATAAGGGGCCCAAAGGGTCCAATTGAACTTTGTTTGATTTCATCAAAAATTGAATAATTGGGGTTCTTTGATATGCCGAATCTAACTGTGTATGTAGATTCTTAATTTTTGGTCCCGTTTTCAAATTGGTCTACATTAAGGTCCAAAGGGTCCCAAGTTTGATTTTAACAAAAATTGAATTCTTGGGGTTCTTTGATATCCTGAATCTAAACATGTACTTAGATTTTTTATTAATGGGCCCAGTTTTCAAGTTGGTACAAATCGGGGTCCAAAATTAGACTTTGTTTGATTTCAACAAAAATTGAATCCTTGGGGTTCTTTCATATGCTGAATCTAAACATGTACTTAGATTTTTGATTATTGGCCCAGTTTTCAAGTTGGTCCAAATCGGGGTCCAAAATTAAACTTTGTTTGATTTCTACAAAAATTGAATTCGTGGGGTTCTTTGATATGCTGAATCTAAACATGTACTTAGATTTTTTATTATTGGCCCAGTTTTCAAGTTGGTCCAAATCATGGTCCAAAATTAAACTTTGTTTGATTTCAACAAAAACTGAATCCTTGGGGTTCTTAGATATGCTGAATCTAAACATTTACTTAGATTTTTGATTATAGGCCCAGTTTTCAAGTTGGTCCAAATTGGGGTCCAAAACTAAACTTTGTTTGATTTCAACAAAAATTGTATATATGGGGTTCTTTGGTATATGCTTAATCTAACCATGTATATAGATTTTTTATGTTTGGGCCCGGTTATCAAATTGGTCAACATTGAGGTTTAAAGGGTCCAAAATTGAACTTTATTTGATTTCATCAAAAATTTAATTCTTGGGGTTCTTTGATATGCTAAATCTAACCATGTATTTCGATTTTGGATATTGGACCATAAAAGGTAATGTCCAATTTAAAATTTAAAGTTTTTAAGTTTAAGTTCTTAGACCACATTCATTATTTGTCAGAAACCTGTGTTGTGTCAACTATTTAATCACAGTCCAAATTCAGAGCTGTATCAAGCTTGAATGTTGTGTCCATACTTGCCCCAATGTTCAGGGTTCGAACTCTGCAGTCGTATAAAGCTGCGCCCTGCGGAGCATCTGGTTGTAGATTGTTTTCTGTCATTTAGTTGTTTTTGTCATGGTTTTGTATATTTCTGTTTAACATACAAGTTCTGAAGGAATTTCAGAGTCAAGACGTCCAATGAATACGTCAGTTTCGATCTGTTCCAGATAGCCTGATATTGTACATACTTTAAATTCTTCACGGACCCAGTATTGATGTTCCAGCATGCAAAGTCCCCAACAATAGACAGTGTTTTTATACCTACTAAAAATATTTTGAATGTCTTACCTAAGCTCTCAGCAACACTGGATATTCCACATCTACGATTAAAATAGTCACAAAAGAGGAAATTGTAGTATATCACACACCCGTCCCCTTTTTGTATTATCATGAAGAAAAACGATGAAAATCTGTATAATGGGTTTCTAAACTTTACAAAAGTTCTTTATAACAAAGACATATTTCAACCCGGCTTCAAACCAAACCTCCACTGAAGTTCTTATCACAATTCTTTATGCTGTAAAATATAGCCTTCAGACTAAAAGGTGATGATGCGATGTCAATCAGATAAAAATTTGTAAAAAAAAATGAAAGATCAGTGCTACACAATTTTCAATCACTATTTTTTTTTATATTTTGCAGTATTATCAAAACTGCTGAGTTTTTTTTATTCTTTACACTAATTTTCCTACGTTTAATTGACAAAAATAGCTAATAAAGCTTTTCCTGTTTAAATGGGAATCCTTCTTATGTCATACATTTGTTTTAACCTTGCGAGATCAACATTGCTTCGAACAACAAATACACCCAACATGATATTTGCCTCTGTCCTTTTGAATGTCAGCATACTAACATTAGGTAAAATTAGTTGTGCGTATCTCTATAGAAAAGCTGAACATTTGGATCGAAAACTTGTTTGTTGAGTTTGGTAGTTTAATATATCAACAGACAGTGAACATTCCTATGGCTTCTAATTATACACTCATACTGGCCGAAATGTGTTTGTACTCAAATGATGCAGATTTAAAACAAAACCCTTGAAGACAAAAAGGTATTGGTTGTCACATTCAGATATATTGATGTCCTGTTGCACACATTTGAGTGTGTAAATCCTAGTAGATCGATACTCTAGGTAATCCAAACCAAGAATGTCTGCTTCATATCTTGATTTTTTCCTATATATCAACAAGCAAGAGGAAACCATCCTAATCATATGCATGGTATGGCGTCTCAATGTCTTAACTATCACGTTAGGTCATAGTTGTTCCTATGATACGGACTTCTTTAACAGGAATGTGATTTTAACACAAAATCTGCTTCTACAAAGGTATTAGGAAGAACGACTGGAATCGATACTAAACACGACCCGACCCTGTCGAGTAAGCCGGTCTTGCTTCTTTTATTGTTCACTATATTCCCTGAAATTTATTTTGTTGATTTGATTTTTATCATCTTACTCTATTCAAGTGATTTGAACATCGATAAAGAACTGTTGCCTCAATTTTAATTTCCTCAATGCTGTCTTTCAGCTCTTTTTAGTATTCCATAACCTATACATACAGGTCATTATTAACCTTCAGCATAAAAGAAGTGTCACGATTGCAAGCCTGGTTTCGTTATTATTATTTTGTTTTAAATGGTGTTTTTTTTTCTCTTATAGTTAATGTGTTTCCCTTGGTTTTTGTTTGTAACCCAGATTGGTTTTTCTCTTTATCGATGTATTACTTCGAAGGTTTGAACACCGGTATACTACTGTTGCCTTTATTTGAAGACATTGTGGAATGCATTCTTTCTCATTATTGAAAAATGTACTGTCATAACTGGAGTTTCATAAAAATATTGAAAATTCAGCGTAAAATTTTACTTTTTGACAGGAAGAAATAAAATCTGCTTTAAAGAAATGTATAATGCCCAGACCACAATATGCTTTGATGTTTGGACCTACCGTAGGTGACAAGGTAAATAATATTTTATTATATGTACCATGGTGCTGCTTCAATACTAAATTGCAAGACCATTGTGTATGAATTAAATATACAATTGACTTCATTGTTGCTGCAAGGTCCAGCATATAAACACGCATCTATAACTCGAGACATCTGTTTCATTCAGAAATATCCTTTGGAAATCACAAAAACGTTTTATACATTATGTGGTTCCATTGAGCTTTCCTAGATGAAGCTTCATCAAGAAAACTCAAACATAAAAAAAGTAATCTAGGGAGGTATAGTTACTTCACGAGCTGTTCAACCAAAGATGCATAAACAAAATAGACAAAATGGATATTCCAAAGAAACAATGTATTTCGTTATAATGATTATGCATGCATCATGTTTGCCGATGATATTCATTTAATAAGTTCCAAGTATTATCGAATTTAAACATAAATTTCAATAATTTTGCTAAATCACACACAAATCGGTATGTAATTTTATGATAAATGAATATTATTAATTATGTTGCTTGTTGGTGCAAAAATTCATATTTCAAACAAGGAATGGATATTAAATATCAAGTCAGTTCCTCAATATTTTCTCATTGACAGCTACGATTAGGAGACACTAGCCTTGTTATAGAAGTGGAAAAAGATTTTACTGTGTATGGAGATGAGATCAAATTTGGTGGTGGAAAGGTAAGGCATTTATTTTTTCTTCAACAATCCCATAATTTTTTGACATTTTCACCTAATATATCGGTTTGTTCTGGCACACATCGTGGTCAATATAATTGAATTTGATGAGACTGTCGTACAAGTAGGAGGTTTAGCCAGCTATAACACCTGGTTTAATTCACCATTTTCTAAAAATACCTGTACCAAGTCAGGAATATGACAGTTGTTATCCAATATTCGTTTGATGTGTTTGGGCTTTTGATTTTGTCATTCATTTGATTAGGGACTTTCCGTTTTGAATTTTCCTCGGAATTTAGTTTTTTTTTATTTTACTTTATACTGTATAACTATATATATAGGTTACTAAAACACAGTTATGCGAAAACAAAATCGTACAGTTAGTGGTGTTTTATAATAGTGCTATGGTTCATATATAGATACAAAAAAAAGAAACAACAACAAATAGGCAGCTGCATTAAATATTGAAACAGTGTCTTCATAAATATATTTATAAATTAATTAACATATAAGGAGGTTCAAATTTGTAGTAGTATTGAAAAGAACTATTTGAAGACGTTATGTTGATAATTGTATAACGTTTTTATCATAATGCTGTTTATTGCCGTTTCACTTAAAATTGATGTTAAACAATTAGATAAAGTTGAACAGCAGTAAGCGTTCCATTGTAATATCTTGACCTCCAAAATATCCTCAGGTAATACGTGAAGGCATGGGACAAGCTTCAAACAGAATGAATGTGAATTGGGATGTACTTGACACAGTTATTACAAATGCCTTGTTGGTAGATGCTGTTTCTGGTATTGTCAAAGCAGACATTGGTATAAAAGATGGCAAAATTGCAGGAATAGGAAAAGCTGGAAATCCAGATTGCATGGAAGGCATCACACCTGTAGGTATCTTGGAATAAAAATGACAATTAATATCTCCTGAAGTTATAAGTACCATAAAAACCAACATACAAGTCAGTGGTCAAGTCCCCATCTGTCCTCATATGAGACTTAAATATTTTCAAGCTGATAGTTTATTTTCATTACAATAATAGAATTAAACACTTAATTTGTGGTTAGTTTACTTATGTTGAATAAAGGAGGGTGCTTTTGAAGTTAGATAATGATACAAAAATGTATTGTTATGATAATGGTACAGACACTGTTTTGACATTTTAACCCAATGACAATTATTATTTCAAATTATGGATTATTTTAGACAATTTTGGAACTAAATAGACATTAAATAAACCCATTGTTTTTCATTGTGAAAAGAATATGTAAAATATCTTATTTACTTCAGGGAATGGTTGTTGCAGCTGGAACGGAGGCAATAGCAGGGGAAGGACTTATTATCACAGCTGGTGCTTTAGATGGCCACGTTCATTTTATTTGTCCACAACTAGCGCGGGAAGCTATTGCATCAGGCATTACAACTATGTTTGGTGGCGGGACAGGTCCTGCTACAGGCACCAATGCGACTACGTGTTCACCTGGTCCAAATCATATAAGGTGACTTGCTTTTATAGGAAAAACTTATACAACCAGTGGTTCAATCATCCGACATAAACTTATACAACCAGTGGTTCAATCATCCGACATGAACTTATACAACCAGTGGTTCAATCATCCGACATCATGTTACTACAAGATCTTTTAAAATTATATAACTATTGTTTATAAAGGTGTTGTTTTACAAATATTTCTCCTTCTAGACAATTTAAATTTTTATCATTAAATATGTCATACACTGAGTTTTAAGTTGAATGTTGACGTTTATGCACTTAGTATAGTATTAAATTAAAGACTAATGGTACAAGGGTTTATTGGTTTTAATACACCGATGCCTTATATCATACATCATTTACAATCCTTTATGCAATTAAAACAAACTGTGTCTTTTTGCCCTTGTACAAGTTCAAATTTTCACTTGGAAAAAAATCAAAACCGACAAATGTTGGACCACCATCTCCGTAAACGTAATTGGAATAGATTGTAAATAGGAAATGGAAGATGTCAACTCAACTGTCTTTGAAAATATGAAACCTGAAGAAAATGTATGGAAGGGACAATTCGAAAGCCACACAAATTTGCAAGAAGATAATACTATAATCTATCTAAAGCTAAGAACAAACTTTGTTTTGTCGATCAAATATGTTTATTTTTATATCAATCCAATCTACCTCAAATGATACCAAATTAAAACATGAAGAGAAAACTAATTCTTTAATTATTCTTTTAGGGATATGTTGCAAAGTACTGATGCATTTCCTCTGAACTTTGGATTCACAGGAAAAGGGAATTCATCGAGGTCGTTTGAGCTTGCTGCTGATTTGAGTGAACAGATTTTAGCTGGAGCAATAGGGTATGTAATTCACAAATTACTATCTATCGTATGATTTGTTTTACTTTATAGTTTAGATACATATTATTTTCAGAATGAAATGACAAAATTGATGTGTTTCCCTCGGTTTTAATTTGTAACACTGGTTTACTAATGTTGCGTTAATTTACAATTGAATTGAGTATAATAAAAATTATATTGCGAAACAAACCGACCACACTGAACATGATTAGAAAGAAATGATCAGAACATCATCATGTGATCATGCTGAATTCTTTATTCATTGTAGACTGAAGTTGCATGAAGATTGGGGGACTACTCCTGCCGCCATTGACACATGTCTGAATGTTGCAGAAAAATATGATGTGCAGGTGAGTAATAGTTAAGGGGTCAAACATTCGAATAGATGTTTCCAACTCATGAAATGTTAATAAGACAGTGCTTAATTGTGAACCGTTAATTTTCGAAAGATGTCCCGTTTAGTTATATGAACACCACTTTCGATTCTATCATCACTGATTTATATTTCTGTTTTACTAGTAATATAAAACATTTTTGTACCTACGCTCTACACTAGTGTTCCTAATGTTTGAGTGAAAGATCAATTACCTCGTCTCAATAAACAATGCTGTTTTTTTTTTTACCAAAATTAGAATCGTATATAAAAATTCCTTGTTTGAGGCAATGACAAATGCTACTTTTGTGAAGAACTACTGTGATTCAAGCACCACAAATACACCGAATACCATATCATATAAATGGTTGACTTTTTGATCCACAGCATCTTATCTGTTGCGTAAGAGGGATTTATATTGATTTATTTAAAAGTCGGACTTCTAATGAGTACTTAATGTGCACTGATATTAGCCGACATTTTTTTACTCATATGAAGCAGACTTCACCCACAACATTATCAAAGACAAAAATAAGTGTTTCAGCAAGAAAGTTCTTTGCCTTCATTTTCTGATTCTGCATTAAAACCATTATCCATATAACTTATTTTCAGAAGAGTATTGAGGGTAGCGTTTCATTGTTATTTTTTTTACAATACTATTGTCCGTTTTTTTTGGCTTATCGTTTTTATTAGTACTTTCCCCTCTTTTATGATTATTCCTATGTATATCTTGTATTCATTTCTACATTAAAGGTTACAATTCACACAGACACACTAAATGAATCGGCTTGTGTCGAACAGACTATAGAAGCATTTAAAGGAAGATGTATTCACACGTACCATTCAGAAGGTGCAGGGGGCGGACATGCTCCAGATATTATCAAAGTCGTTGGGGAGAAGTCTGTGCTTCCATCATCAACAAATCCTACCAGACCATACACTGCTAATACAATTGATGAACACTTAGACATGTTAATGGTGTGTCATCATTTAGATAAGTATGTAATGTTTGAAAAAATTCTTACTTCCATCACTTTTAAGACTCAACTGAAATGTTCATAACAACAAAGTAATCGAATATGTTGAATAATATGAAAGATATATTGTTGATTTAAAAGACTGTTGATCATTTCTTTAATTTTGACCGATACACGATAAATTAGATTTTTGTCTTCAGATGTATATCTCGATTCCAAATTTCAAAAAAATGCGCAAGTTGTGTTTTTTATAGCAACTTTGGAGTTGAAGGAGAATGCTAATATCAAGACCGAGTTGTATGAGTGAAATAATGGTGTTAGTAAACACTTAACTGAAGTTGTATTTTTGTGTTTTAGGAATCTCAAAGAAGATGTTGCTTTTGCCGAGTCAAGAATTAGAGCAGAAACAATTGCTGCAGAAGATATTCTACACGATGTTGGTGCTATCAGCATAATGGCATCAGATTCACAGGTTTGTTATCAAATATCAGCCTAATGACATCAGATTCACAGGTTTGTTATAAAATATCAGCCTAATGACATCAGATTCATAGGTTGATTATATGATTGAAGTATAATGGCAACAGATTCACAGGTTTGATATAAAACGTCAGCAAAATGGCAGCATATACACAGGTTGATTATATGATTGAATCATAATGACATCAGATTCACAGGTTGGTGATATGATTGAAGCATAATGACATCAGATTCATAGGTTTAGTTTATGATTGAATCATACTGACATCAGATTCACAGGTTGGTTATATGATTGAAGCATAATGACATCAGATTCACAGGTTGGTGATATGATATAAGCATAAAGGTATCAGATTCACAGGTTAATAATATGATACATGTATCAGCACAAGAATTGTTGTACAATGGAAATTAGACAGAATATATAAGAACGTGAATTTTTAGCAGTAAAGCGTTTGAAAATGAGCACAATCCATTTTGCATGAAGTTAACCACTGTTTCAATAAGCAGTTATCTTTGTCTTTTGAGTATACCGTAATCGTATATTAAGTGTTTACTTAGTGACCATCATATTCACAAGTATGTGAGGTTATGAAGTTTTGGTCGTACCCTCTATAAGATTGAGGATTTATGAAATTTTAAAACTTGTATTTTGACTTTTAATATTTAAATGTAAAAGCGACTTGATTTCTTTTATTTAGCCAAAAAAATCAAACTGCCATGACTTTTGCACAATTTGGATTTTTTGACATTGTTTGGAAGGAAATTCACATTAAAATGAATTTTAACATCTTCTTTCAGATATATACTACCGGTATGTTATTTCACACTATTCTTTGAATTGTTCAAAGACATTAGTTCCTTTCATTATTATGTGTTGTTCATGTTTATTCCCCTGGGATATCACTGGCATATTTTACTCCTCTTTTTAGGCAATGGATAGAATAGGAGAAGTCATATGTAGAACTTGGCAAACAGCTGACAAGATGAAACTCTTCAGAGGTCGACTAGGAGATGAAAAGGTATGCCATAGTATTGACAAATACGTTAAAAAAATAATAGTTTTGAAATAAACAAATCTCAAAAATCATAATGATTAACAGAAAAATTGCTTGTTTTAACTTTTCATCATCGTTTAAGCTGTTGTCATATAAACAACGTTGCCATACCATATATATCTTTAGCAGGAACATTTAAAAGTAGAAAGATACCGTCATGGCAATACAATGCATAAACCGAGAAAGAATGGACACCTCAAAGGTCAACACCAAAAATACCTTAAGACAAAGAAATGTGTCAAAACACCACACAAAACCATAGGAACTCCACCAAAATTGATACTGAACTAAAATTTATAGATTTGTAAAAGTACTATGCAACCTGATATTCTCTCTAATTGACCTAACTTATGTTGAAGCCAAGTGTAACATATTTTGTTTGATAAAGCAATATAGAAATCTTAATTAGACGATGCCGCTGTTTGTTTCCCTAAGTCATTTCCAGATAAATAAAGGATCGGTACATTTTCATTCTGGAATCTTGATATCAACAGAATGTTAAAGTTTGAAATGAAATATATTTGTATAGGAAAATAAGATAAAATGCGGTTACCAATATATACAGTAGCCTGGGGATATTCTTGGAATTTCAAACAACCAGGCTGCCAGGTCATTTTTCTTTATCAACTCCTTTACCCACAAATGGTGATAACAAACACACAAATCAATTTGATCTTTCATTTTTTTTCGTTGGATTTGTTCGTCACGGTGTAAAATCTTCAAACATCCCAAAGGGGATCATAGATTTCAGTCAATCAAATATATCCGTCCAAAGGTTTGGCAATTTAAACAATGCGTCGACATCTGCAAAATATTTCAAGAACATAATTTGGATATTATAATTTAAACCTGTCAATTTTATGACATCATTCTGTTCTGAAATGACATGATTACTCGATTAAACTAAACAGTGGAAGTTTCATTGCGTCCATCATGTCAATATACCATCCAATCATTTACAAGAATGAATAAAAAATAATAATGGTAAAATAAGTATAAAGAAAAGACACAAATAAAAAATAAAAACTATAAAAACTCAAACGAAAACGAAAAAACATGAAATTAAAATAAAAAGAAATAAGAAATATGAACAGAAACAAATCAAATGAGAAAAAACAAAATAACGAAACCCTAAAAAAATGCAAAAACAATTGATACAGTTGTCCCGTTATTCCAATGGAACGATTGTTTTTTAGCATTATCAGGCAACAGAAGAAAAAAAGAAAGCGTTCAAGTTTATGATAAAACTACTGTTCCAAAGTACAAAAATATCAATTTTTATATCACAAAGAAAATTTACTTTTCTAATTAGTAAACATTACAAAAGCATTATCTTACACCCCACTCAACCAACTTTTGGTATCATAAAAACAACACAAAGCCACACTCTTCTGCACCTTTGTTTTTACTTTTTCGAATTTTCTGTAAGATGTTTGTGTATTATTTATATTTTTATTCAAAGTTTGTTATCTTTGAAATGATAAATATGAATATTTCTGCTACCACTACCATGAACTTGTTGATAGATATGGTGTCATTATTATCATTTTTACTCTCAAACATAATGTACTTCATTTAAATTGCAATTCTGTATATGAAACAGCAAAGCTTCTGTTGAGTACTCTGGTGTCTCAATGTATTTCATACCTTATATCAAACAAATATGTCTTTCGATGTTTAGGAGCTTTTTTATACAAAAAAGAATTTTTATTACAAAATCACTTTGTCATTTCCACTGCCCCTCTTAACTTTTTCGTATTCACAGCAACACATTTTCATATGACCAGTTGGTCAAGCAAAATAGATAGGCCCCATTTTCTCACCTTTTTCTTGCACTAAATCACATGCAAGTATGACAATTTTTAGTACATTTTTTTCTGAATTGAAACCTGGGCTTTTGTCTTTACTTTTTTATATCAAGACAGGTAAGCTGTTTCAGATTACTATAGTCTTATAAGAGCAATCTCCTTTACGAAATAATAGAGCATGCGTTTTTCGTAAGTCGGTTGTAATGAATAAAAACTATCGATTTGAATATTTTTTGTGACATGTGTGTTATTCTAATAAATGTTTTTCGAAGTTAACTTCCATCAAGTGTTATCTTTGTGTTGCTAGATATAAATATTTCTACGGCCATCATTTTGAACTTGTTGATAGACATGGTATGTATTTTTAATATTATTAGATGTAATCTCTAACATAATGTTTTTCATTTAATTTACGATTTTGTATATAAAAAAGTATTTTTGTTTGTTTCCTTGGAACACAACATATACTAGTTTGAATTAGAACAAAGAATGTTAATTCAAAACAATGTTGCTATATATTTTTTTATCGCTTTTTGGTACTCTCTTTGGATATTTTTTTGGCGTTTTTTTTTAATACGAAATGTAAAATTTATTTCAAAATCCCTTTGTCATTTTTATCATGGGGACCATCCCCTAATTGTTTTTTCGTAGTCATAACAAAATATGAAAATATTTTAATATTACAAATTCGTTAAGTTACATGGGACCCATTTTCTCACTGTTTTTTTTACGGTAAATCAAAAGCAATTATGAACGTTGTATAAAGTCATTTTTTCTGATATGAACCTAGGCTTTTGTCTTTACTATTTTTTTTTATCATATAAGACAGGAACAGTAGATCTATATTATGGTAGTCCTAAAAGTGCAATCTCCTAACTGGAACTGGTAACTTTACGGGAAAGCAATTGGATTAGTTTTTCTAGAACAACCAATGCTTGTGGATAATAAGTCTCAAAATGGCACCATCAGCATAGTGGTCTAGTACTTTGACACTTGCACTTGCGTCACGTATGCTTCATACAGATTTGATGTGTGACTTTACATTTGTTGTCATAACTTTTAAAATTTATCTTAGTAAACATATTTCCTATAGTGTAGCTCGGACTTGTCTGTGTTTGTCTACAGTGTTCGTCCTTAATTGAGTAAGTTGTATCTGGTCATCAATATTTCTTTGTGTTAAAAATTTTCAACGTTTCGGCGAGTGTTTCGTACATGAAACGTACATACTGTAATGTATCCGCATTCGTTGGGGACATATTTTACTAGTAAGGGCATACAACGGAAGACATAGTCAGGAAGCCTGGGAAGAGGAAAGACCGTAAGTTATCGGTCGAGGTCAGTTACGTTGGATTATCAGCCACCATATGTATACTCATCGCTTTTTTAGAATTTTAGAAGCACTGGGTTTTTCTATTTTCTTCAAATTTAAGATACAATATAAAACAACACGCTCATATGTTTACTTCTTTATTTGAATGTACATAGTATGTGTTACACTATTGTAATATGTGTGTATTGTTTGTAATTAGTTTTAGTATTTATCAAAATCATGTTCTTCTTAGATTTGATTTGGAATGATTTCCTTATTTCTCCCATATTCCTTTTTTCTTCCTGCACTTCAAATGGATAACATTCTTTATAAGCAAGACTTTCACGTTCACATGGGTTTGATTTTGCACATATGTAGGCCTGATCAAATTCAGGAACAAATTCTCGAATAACTTCCATTTCATCTGTTCTCTTCACCAGATACTGCAACATCTCCGATTGCCAATATGTAATCAAAGCGACTTTTAACTAATGATATATTCGACCTTAAGTAGATTGACAAATAGTTCCCTCTTTTTTCTTATTTTGTATTGATGATTTGAGTATTCGTAACCTTTGATCTGTTTATTTATTTTTTTTAACTTTGAATTATCTTGGTCAATTGCATTTTCTGACATAAACTATTCATATACCTTCTTAATGTAGTATTCAAATCATGTTCTCTATGTTGAGGTGTTATTGCTTCGCTAGCCATATTGTGTTTTAATTTTCACACACGTCATACAAATGACCATCTTTTACGTAGTCGTGTGTGATATGTTCTGTAAAACAATTACAAGGATATTCGTTAATCAAGTACCATAACTTGATTTCACATCTTTTTATGCTGTAAAAGCGTAACAGTCCATTAATTTCAGTCTTTTATAGTTTTGATTTGTTATGGTCATTGCCTCTGACATTTAACAGTACGGCGAATTTGTGTTCGATAAGCAATTGTCCATTTAAACACCTTAATTCATATCAAATGACTCTATTTAGACACCGTGTGTTCTTGTACATCATTAAATCATTATTTCATGCTTGAACGGTTATGTTTAGACACCGTTTAAATTTGAAATTTAATCCATTTTACATAGTAAAGTCAGATAGTGTCCTTAATTCATGGATCTCATGTAGTACTTTTCTGCATTATTTGCTGTTTATTTCAGCATCCTTAAAAACAATTTATCAAAATGTAAAAGATATAAGATTTTTCATTCAATAAGATTAGGTTGATTATTTATAAAAAAAATATTTTTTCAGTGTCTTACGCCAATATACATTTTTTAATAATCATAATCTTTTCATTTTTTTTTTTCAGAACCAGAATAATTAAATGAATAGTGTGACCAGTGTTTTGTGTAACAACCACAATCGTGTCTTAAAATATCTTTATCAAAACCCATTTTCAACAGAAATAATGAGATTCTTTTATATACTATTTTTTGTCCTGGTTAATTGATTATTACATCCACTTTTATTCTGTATTCATGTTCAATCAACGACACATAAAAGAACACCATCGTACTACAATGTGCTCATTAGACACTTTCTTTCTATTAAACCCTCACCAAATAACGGTAACTCTATTAACATATATTAATGTGTTATTTCACAAATATTGTCATCCTAATAAATTCTCAGTGTGAATTGTATTCATCCGCACCATTCTTTTACCATCCTTTTAAATACCTGTCATATACCAATCGAACTCCCCGCTGTGTATCATGATTATTTGACTATTCCTGTATGTACTTTGTCATTTATGTGAATCTTTTATATGTTAAAAACTACCGTATTGATATTTGGATACCACCATATATTATATTTAATTATTGGTAGTGTCCAACTGTTATTAATCAATCTATTTGGGGTTTGAATGCTCTACATTGGACTATTCCATACATGTAGTACAGGGACCTCCAGCTAGATCACTTTATATATGTAATACTCTACATTGGACTGTAATACAGGGACCCTAGCTCACAATACTCTATACTGGACTCTTCCATGTATGTATGTAGTACAGGGACCCCATCTCACAATACTCTATATTGGACTTTTCCATGTTTCTATTTTGGACTTCCATGTATCTATATTGGACTCTTCCATGCATCTATATTGGACTCTTCCATGTATCTATATTGGACTCTTCCATGTATCCTAAAGGACCCTATATCAGATGGAGTTTTTGATATATGGACCCTATAAATGTTTTCTAAGGGGGTCCCAAGTCATTATTTTTCTTAAAGATTTAGGTTACATTCTCATAAAAAGTCATAATCTATCATCTTATTGACATGTTGTTCTTTTCTTTACGTTATGATATAATTGACAAATATTTTGTTTTCTTTGTGATGAAATAAATTCCTCCTCCTACATGTATTCATAATCTTGCTGTGAAGCGTAGCATTTCATAAACATTTGTAATAAGGTTATTGACCTATCGGTTATTTTATGTTTGACCAAAATTGTTATCCCTTCTATGTGTCATGCCTACTTGATTCTTCTTTCAATATTATGCAATTATTCCCACTGATGAATATCTAATCAAAATACATTTGTCTATATATATAAGAAATCTGGTGAGAACATCAGTCTCCGAACAGTTCATTAAATATTTAAATTTATCAAAATTATCTAAATTGCAAAAACATGGTATAATATTAACAATGTCATCATAAAACTTTTCCCTCTCCTCGTGATAGAGGTTGCATTCACATATGAAATGAAACTCATCTTCAATTTTGTTATCAATACAATGTGTACATATTCTTTGATCCAAAGGCGTTTTATTATATCTGCCTTTTTCAATGTGTAAATTGTGGTTAGAAATTCTTAATTTACATAATTGTCTAACATATTGTTTTGGGATATTTAACTTTGTATAAGTCTCAGGTTTATATTCCTCTTTTAACTTGTAATATGTGCGTAGTTTGTTTTGCTTTTCACCTGACAAACATGAGAAGAAATAATTTCCATATCTTTCTTGTAATATCTTTTTCACTGCAGATATGAGTTTTCCTTCTGACATAGTTCCTTTATTATTCCAAACATGGTCAAAATTAATTAATTTTAGAAACTTAAAAATGTGTTTATTGAAGGTAAATGGAAAGGTACAATCAACTTCTTCGATTGACTTATATGCTAATTTTGAAAAATTCAAGGGTAAGGACACCGTCCATATAACTTGTACTAATGTAAAGATAACATCTATATAATATTTTTTTAAGGGTCCCTGACTCATTTTTGATTTTGGACCCTTCCATAGTTAAAACTCAGAATACTCTATATTGAACTCTTCCACATACTCTATATTGGACTCTTCCATGTATGTATAATTAATATATGGACCCTATCATTTTGGGGGTCCTTTTATATAGGGACCCAATTCCATAGTTAAAACTCGGAATACTCTATATTGGACTCTTCCACATACTCTATATTGGACTCTTCCATGTATGTATAATTAATATATGGACCCTATCATTTTGGGGGTCCTTTTATACAGGGACCCCATCCTTTATACAGGGACCCCTAGGTCACCCTCTATGTAGTAACAAAGGTCGCTAAAGAGAAGTGCAGTTATAAGGAAGCACGGACAGAAGTAAAGCATGAAATTAAAAAACAAGATATAGTTCACAGTCCTAAAACAAAATCTCTCCTTCCCAAAGAACACAAAGAGATGGAAGATCTATTAGTATTTATAGCCTTATAACTTAAGAAACTACCTGCTATTGAGAAGAAAATGCCCAATTTATTTATATTACAGATTTAGTCAAAAAAGTTTTTGGGTTTGAAATACAACCACAAAATCTTACAAAAAGATTTACTGAACAAAAAATAAGTAATCTTTTTAAGGAAAGTACATACTTTTCTATACACCTTTATGTTGCACATTTTACAGTACTGTACTGGAATTGCCAGGGTCTTAAAGCCCATGCACCAGAATTTTTATGGCACTTAGGTTCTGTTAAACATAGTCCTGACATTATTTGTTTACAAGAAACTTTTTGTTCAAATGAGTCAGATTTTATAGATATACAAGGATATATGTTGGCTGCCTTCTCCACGAGAGGCACAAAAAGAGGGGGGACGGCTATTTTTTGTAAAAATGGTATCAACTTTACTAAGGTATCGTTAAGGTTCATCATAGCCTTTTGGCTAAAATGGCCGTATTTACACCCCAAATTTTACTCTGAGTACAGACTAACCTATACACTTGCAACAGTTTTAAGGTATGGCAGGAACTAGATATATAAATTTTAAATGCATTTTATGTTTCAGAAAATTATAAACTTTTCTAGATTTTGCTATCCATTTTTTTTCGTTCCTGCAGAAGGTGCAAAAATTAACTAAGTAGTGAAAACGATTGAGAAGCTCCCCTCATATAATCAATGTTGTGAGTAGTATTGATTTAAATGGACAATAGATGGACAATAGACACCTGTAAACAATAGGTGATTTAACAGGTTTAAACTGTGTAACTGAGTGGACCGTATCAAATGAAACTCGGGTGTTTGTTTATTTTGCTATCTTCTGCAGACTGGAAAAAAATGAACATCAAAATCCAGGTAAGTTTTTAATTTTCTGAAACGTAGACTTCATATAACTTTTATATATCTAGTTCCTGCCATGCCTCAAAACTTTCCTGGATGTACCAGTGTGTCTGTACTCATAGTAATTTTGGAGGTGTAAACACGGCCATATTTTTCAATTTCTTATGATGAACCTTAAACAGTATATTAGAGATTTCAGCTATTAACATTATTTATAATAAGAAACGTGTATTGATTGTCAATATATACGACCCACAATCTGATACAGTTCAGACAGACTATGATACTTTAATAAACCAATTTGATACCAAATTTACTTTTATGTGGTGATTTTAATGCTCACTACAATTTATGGGGTAGTGAAAGAATAGACACAAAAGGTGGAGAATTAGCAAATTCAATTTTATGTAATAATATTTTATTAAATGAAGGATCAGGCACGCGCCTGAATCCTACTAACCTTAAAACTTCATGTATTGATTTAACCTTTTGTAGTTTGAATTTAGCTCACAGGATTCAGTGGTCAGTTGACCAAAATACTACTTTTAATAGTGATCACTTTTCTATATCACTTAAAATAGATATAAAAGTAAACAATAGTGAAGAAAATAATAACTTTAAATGGAATTTTAAGAAAGCTGATTGGAAGAATTTTTCAAAAGCTTGTGATGAGAGAATTTCAGATAATTCTATTTCTGATAATATTGAAAATTCTAATACTATGTTAACTACTGAGCTTATTGACATTGCAACTCAGTTTATTCCTATTAAAAAAATTAGAAATCAAACGAAACCTTGTGTGCCATGGTGGTCTGACCAATGCACCAAAGCGATAAAGGAAAGAAATAAGGCTAGAAACAAAGCTAGACATACAGGAAAGGGGCATGACTTTATTATTTATAAGCAAAAAAACAAAATTAGTCAAATAGTTTTACAGGATACCCAAGATATATATTGGAAAAAAATATTGTAACACATTGAATGACAATTCCAATATTTCAGATTTATGGTATAATATTAAAAAAATGCTTGGTAAAATAAGCAGCAAAAAGAGATACCAGCTCTTAGAGCATGTGGTCACTTCTTAACTAATACTATTGATAAAGCAAACTCTATTGATAAAGCAAACTATTTTGCTAAAACATTCGTAGAAGTTAGCAGTTCTAATAACTATGATAAGGAATTTAAGAAGCATAAATCTACTGTTGAAGAGCAGGAAATCAACACGTTTCTTAAATATTATAAAGAAAATCAAGATTGTTTTAACGAAAAATTCACTTTACAGGAATTTAAAGATGCCATTTCAGATACAAACGATAGTTCACCTGGTAAAGATAAAACAAGTTATAGCATGTTCAGACATCTGAGCGACAAAACTTTAAACATTTTTTTGCTATTTTAAAATAAAATATGGTTTTTACAGGAGATTCCTAAAGACTGGAAACATTCTGTGGTCATCCCATGTTTAAAACAAGGAAAAGATTCAAGTGATCCTTTGTCTTATAGGCCTAAAGCTTTGACCTCTAATTTTAATAAAATTATGGAAAAGATGGTAAATAACCGATTAAGATGGTTTTTAGAAAAACATTTATATAATCCAAACCAAAGTGGATTTCGAAAAAATAAAAATACGTTACAGCAATGTATTAGAGTTGATAATGAAATACATAAAACTTTTGCGAAGAAATATATTACTTTGGCGTTTTCATAGATTTTCAAAAGGCTTTTGATATGCTATGGAAACATGGATTATTAAAGAAAATGGTTAATTTTGGTATTAAAGGAAATTTACTAGCTTATGTCAATAATTATTTAACATCAAGAACACTACAAGTTAAAATAAATAATACTTTTTCAGAAACTTATTTTGTTGAAAATGGTACCCCACAAGGGAGTTGTATAAGTCCCACTTTATTTAATATTATGGTTAATGATTTATCAACATGTTTATAAGACTGTGAGATTTCACAATTTGCAGATGACGGTGCTATATGGAAATCAGGTTCATGTATTAAGTCCTTACAGAAAAAAAATCCAACTAGACTTGGATAATATTTGTAAATGGTGCTCTACATGGGGCTTTAAAATTTCTCCAAGTAAAACTGTTGCTATGATATTTACCAGAAGAAACAATATAAATATATCTTTAAAACTTGGTAATCACACATTGGAAATAGTTAAAGAAATTAAATTTTTAGGATTAATTTTTGACAGAAATTTAACTTGGCATAAACATATCCAAAGTTTACAAACAAAGTGTCTAAAAGTTATTAACTGTATGAGAGTACTTACAGGAACAAGATGGGGCGCAACCAGCAATACCCTTAGAACTATTTATATTTCCTTGATTAGATCAAAACTTGATTATGGATGTGAAATTTATAATTCAGCTTCTTTTAGTACTAAAAAATGTTTAGATAAAATTCAAAATCAGGCATTACGTATATGTACTGGTTCAATGAGATCAGCTTACTTGAAAGCTTTGCAAGTTGAAATGGGAGATCCGCCTTTAGAAATAAGAAGACAAAGTCTAATAGCAAAAGCTTTTTTAAATATGACTAGTTTTGATAACTCACACCCGGCTAAAGCCGCGGTAAATGACACTTTCATTTTTGATTATTACTAAAAAAAACGTTAAACGAAAACCCTTTTCAATAACAGCAAGAGATTTCCTAGCTCAAAATAAATTTTCTACAGAATGTATTTATAGATATTCAGAATGTCCATGTCCACCATGGCATATCGAAAAATCATTAGTTAAAACACAACTTCAGGATAAAATAACTGAAAAGGATCTGCCACATTTAATTAAAAGTGAAGCCGAAATATTAATTGACTCAGAATATTCAAAACATTTGCAAATATTTACAGATGGATCTAAAGACCCACATGGTAATACAAGTTGTGCATATGTTGTTCCAGAACTTAAAATAAAAAAAAGGTTTTAAACTACCAAACTATATTTCTATATTTATGTCAGAATTAATGGCAATATTTGTAAGTCTATTATGGCTAGAAGATTTTAGACCTATTACAACTGTAATTTTTGTAGATTCTTTGTCAGCTCTTCAAGCCATCAGAGCTCCTATTTTTAAAGTAAAGAATCAAATTTTATACGATATTCATTTAATTTTGACTTCACTTAAAAAGGGTGGATCAGAAATTATATTTCAATGGATACCAAGTCATGTCGGAGTAATGGGCAACGAAAGTGCAGATTTACAAGCCAAAAACGCACTTATTTTAGACAACTGCAACTACATTAAAACTGTCTGTATAAAATTTCTAAACAATTCATGGCAAAAAGATTGGGAAACAAACAAAGATAGGTCATTATTTAAAATTATTGATAAAGTAAATTTTCAAATTAATATACCAAATTTAACAAGAGAGGAAGAACTATTACTCTTCAAATTAAGAACAGGATATATTGGACTAAATAAGCACCTGAATAAAATTGGAATAGTTACCTCAAATCTATGTATAAACTGCAACCAGATCGAAAGTGTAGAGCATTATATGTTAAATTGTAAATTATTCAATTTAGAACGGAAAATTTTATTTGAAAAACTAAAAAAGTTAAATGTTACTGATTTTTCCCTTAAAATCTACTAAAAGGTTATAATTTTGCTCCCATTTATGAATATGTGTTGAGTACCAAAAGACTAGTACATTATGTCAACAATTATACATAGCAATTTTTTTTTTAGATTTTATTAGTTTTTATCTGAACTAAATTCAAATGCTGTATTTTGTTTTACCTTTTACATATAATTCATATAAAAAAAGGGGTCTACCTATATTAGGGAGAATTCATTTTCTGCCCCAGGATAAAAATTGTTAAAGGAGTAGGTCCGGTAAGGGCCGATTTTGGCCTCAAATTTCATGTTCATCTAACGAAAGTTTTTGGACACTTTTTAAACACTAAAGTGTCTTTTTCAATTGATTCGATTAGTTTATGTGAAAGATTTTAACTGATTTAGTCATTAAAAACGCTCTGATTGAAGCTCAAATATGAAAAATCTATCAAATATGCCAAAAAACGTCACTTTTCACATGGTTTTTGTCAAAAATGAAAGTGGCCGCATCCGTGTTCATGCTCAACCTTTATATATGTTTTGTATTATCATCAAATACAACTTACATTTTTGAATATTATGAATGAACACGAATGCGGCCACTTTCATTTTAGACGAAACCCGTCTAAATATTAACCAAAATGCTTAAATTTTGAAGATTTCAGTAATTTACCATGACTTAATGATGCTAGAACGCGATATTTGTGCATTGTATTGTCAAAAACAGCTCATATTTATGAAGCAGAAGCATTTTACTTTCCAAAATATAGCTTAAAGATTACATTTTCACAATTTTCTAAAACTGCTATATTTTGGGGCCAAAAAGGGGTCTTACTAGGGATAGCAAGGCATCAAAATTTTCTTAGACAAGCAATTTTTCGCCGTTTTATACTCAGGAAAAACAAGCATTTTCTTATCGTTTTGTTAATTCGTACTAGTTAAATTTTACATATAAAGAAAGCTTACAAAAAGCAGATTTTTCTACTGTATAATATATTGCATATTATATGTTGTAAAATACTAACATTTCCTCATAACAAAACGTAAGTCTGAAGAAATAGCACAAATGACGTTTATTTTGACCGCCGACGTTGCCGGTATTTTTAACACAGCTGGAAACAATGCAAAACCGGGATAGGTGGTAGGGTTATAGGTAGTTCACCTAAGTATGAAAACGAAAGTAGAGATTCCAAATTTTCATATTATATTGGTTTCCAGAAGTAAATCGTATTCAAAGTATACTTAATTCCAAATTAAACTTTAAAAACAAAAGTTTATTAATCTTTTCTTGAAGCTATGAACTTGAAACAAACATAATCGTAAAATTCAAAACATTTACCTAAACGCACGCTCATGTCTCGTTCTCTCCATCGTCTGCCACCTACCCCGAAAATATCTCAAAGATTGTTAACAAGACATCAAAATGGATTTTGAAAACGTTGAGAACGTCACCGGCTGGAGTATCAGTGCCATCGACACTTTGCTACTTTGCAACACGCTTCCGGGTAATTTATATTATTTATATGCATAGTCCGCACATTTAAACAATAATTTTCAGGTCCTTTATCCAAAAATTCATTCTTTACACACTATTCGCTTTAGAATACTCTCATCGGAGTTGTTTTGAATGATTTTCAAGTAACAAATACCGATTAATGTTGAGGTTAATTTCTAGGACGTAAAGTACGATAAAAATAGATTTAGTTCGATTTTCTAAAAATCAACAGATTCGGGTGAGATGTTCTAAAAATAATTATCTAAAATCTAAGTGGGAAAAAACAAATGAGGCCCCTCATGGGGGGGTCCTAGTAATCACATAATCACCATTTTTTGCCAATATAATCACATAATCATTAAATATTTGCTTATCTTTAGTAATCAAATAATCATAAACTAAAAATACAGTCCTAGGTAATCAAATAATCATGAAATATTTGGCTTAATAATCAAATAATCATTAAAAAAACGGCCAAGTAATCACATAATCAAAAACCCCATGAGGGCCCTCACAAATAGATAACTTACAGTGTTAGAGTTAGACAAGAAAGAAAAATACGGCAAATAAATGATAAAAAAATCAATTAGCAAACAAAAATAATATAAAGTAAAAGTATGAAAAAAATCTACATTGAAACTCGTGATATCCGGATACGTTGATGGGGATCAAAAGAGAATAATTCACAAAACATGCAGAATAAAGGGCTTAAAACATTTGTGAATCAAAAGAAAAGAGGGAAAAGCTAAAACAAAAAATAAAGATTAGAGAATAATGGGGTGTTGAAATATAAAAACTCAAAAGAATGGAGAAAAACGGACACGAAATCTAAAGTTATATAATAGAGAGAAAAAAAAAACAGCAAACAAAATAAAAAATACTAACGAAATGTAATGACCCCTCCCGTCCAGCCACCTGTAATATACACACTAATATCACCCCCCCCCCCCCCCCCCCCAAGAATACATGGGGATAGTTCAACACAATAAACGTGTATAAAAATTATAATTGCAAATAGTTACAATTTTTGCTGGAGATACAGTTAAATAAAGATTTTTTTCAGTTCAATGTCTGTCAATAGGCATGCTAATATATCTGTAACCAGTCAATGATGAAAATAATGAGAATAAACTATGAACAAAATCAAATCTAAAGTTACACTCATCATAGACAAGCAACTTAATTCCAAGGGGAAAAACATTAAAAAAATCAATAAAAAAGGAACACATGGCAGCAGTCCAACAAAATAAAATTATAAAAATACTATTTTCAAAAAGTTACACTTTCTGCTGGAGATTTATCTTGAAATGATAATGTGTCCGTAATATGTCCTTTTCAACTAAAAATCTTTAAATGTATATGAATTGCTAAAGCGTTGAAAATTGTGTTTGATTTAAAATCTAGCAACTCTCCCCCAATTCTCATTGTTGTTGGTATTGGTATTTGTGCTATAATCTGGACAGGCTTTTGGCTTGCATGGTATGAAAATAAAATCCGTATTTATCCTATGTAAAATCTAGACAGGATAGAATCTTCAATTCTGCATGCATCTTGTTAGAAAGTAAAATATAATGCAATAAAATAAATTATAATTATAATCTGGTCTGCAAAAAATTTAATAACAATTATTTATTAGATACGAAAACCAAAATATATTACATCTAAATATTTTCTCATTTCTTTTGTTTTGACAGATTTACAAGTAGATGAAATAGGCATTTGCACAAACAAAATGGAAATAACCTATTTACTATTATCTGCAATTTTCGAGAGAAATGAATTTTTGAATTTGTCACCAAACAATATTATTACTGCACTTGAGATTATTTGGCCAGATATACATGTTCCCAGAGTTGATTCTTTGAAACGGCACATGTTAAAAGTTGTTTCCCGATGTGACAAATCTTCTGACCTACTGAACCAGAAAGTATCCCTACTTTATACAAACTGTAATGTTAAATTTACTGTTAATGGTCGAATGACAAATAGAGATTTCTTGTCCATGTTTACTGCTATGTCCAAGCACCATACTATACATGAAATTTACAAGCACATTTTACCAAACTTCAAACTGGAATCTCCACCATCATCTGTAGCTGCTCTTAGACAAAAATATAAGAAACTCACTGAACTGCGAGATAAATTACAAAAAAATCAGAAAAATTATGACTTAGAGCACCTTTTAAATTCAAATTTTATTCTACCGACAAATACCAGCAGTACAAAACAACCAAACTTGAACGCCACGAAAAGAAAGTTAGACACATTTAAGAAATTTCAAATTGAATTATCAAAATTAGGAACTGAAATGCAAAATATGGAATCTGAATTAGAAATTTCATCTGAAATTGCTGCTGACTTTAAATTGCAATATGAAATGGCACTTGACGAAATATATGAACTGCAAACGGAAATAGATGTTCTTGTAAGAGAATGCAATAACAATGATCATACAATACATTCGTTAAAATCAAAGTTATTCCGAATTGAATCAAAGTACAAAACTCAAAGTGCTAAGCTGGAGGAAACTAATAATCGATTCAACTATCACGAACTTAGAAAATTTCAAAAACGTGAAAGCTACCACAAAAAAGTAATTTGTTCACAGAAGAATGAAATAAAGAAATTAAAACTTGATATAGACAAATCCAAAACTGTTGAAGCCGAAAAAAGGAAGACAGTAAAAAACTTAACTTACTATAAGAGACAAAATAATGAATTAAAACAAAACGACTCGGAACAAAAACAACTGATATCAAAACTCCAAAAAGAAGTTTCCGAAAGAGACAGGAACATTGCTAGTTTGACGGAACAGGTCACTGTTCTTCTTGATGATCAAATTTCTATTAATACATTTTCCGATGGGAAGTACCTTCCAGCTGTCTGTCAAGTGGTTCAAGACTTGCATTCTTTTGGTGTAGGAGTTAAACATATCGGCCAAACTATAAACTCAGTGCTAAAACATTTATTGGGGGTTGATGAATTGAAACTTCCGTCTGAATCTTCTAATCGAAGAATGATTTTAGAATCTAACTTACTAGCAAAAATGCAAATTGGTGAAGTATTATTACGCAGTCAAAATTCGAACACATTACATTTTGATGGTACATCGGACGCACAGAGACACTTTTTGGGCTTTCAAATTACAACTCCCCAGGCAAACTTATCGTTGGCTATGAATGAAAACGTGCGAGGTGACACACAGACTCAGGTCGAAACAATTAAAGAAAATTTTTTGGAGATAGCGAATTTAGTTTCACAATCAAATGAAGATATAAACGAAAATTATGCAAAATTAATGCTTAGTATTAAAAACATGATGTCTGATCAACATATAGTTAATAAAAATTTCTATGATGAATTTGTTAAAATGAGGAGTGAGCTTTTGCAAAAATTTGAAAGTAACTGGGACACAATGTCAGAAAATGAACAAGAAAAAGCGGCTGAAGTGTCGAATGTACTTACGGGAAAAACAAGCAAGTACAATTCAAACTGGAATCCTTGAGCATCCCAGTAAATTAATATAGAAGTATAAAGTCCCGTATTTTATTATCGAAATAAGTTAATATATTTTTCTTTATATATATATATATCAGTATATACAATTTGGCTTTTTTAGGGGGGGTATATCATGAAACAGTTTTTTGCATTTCGGGATCTAGACAGTGGCATGTCCTCTGCCTGACTGATCACCAGACAGAGAACAGGTCAATGTCTGGTTCCAGTTTGCAATTAACCTACACTATCATGGTTAGTAACTCCGTGGGATAGTGCGTATACACGATTCTCACGGGACCACTGGCTGGGGCAACTGATCAAAACTTAAGTCGTATATTTCAAAAGCAAATAAGTAACATCTGATAAAAAACAACAAATGAGCGACACACTAGGTTCTTGTAAAACTCACAACAAAAGTAAAAAAAAAAAAAATACAAACATTAAGTAGATTCTTTTTTTTTTTAAACAACATTAGAACATATAGGGCGCAATTTCCAGTAGGAAATGTAAATTCGTCCTTAAAAATCCCACAGAAGAAGAAGAAGTATTTGGCAGATCTGTTTTACTTTGAGAAAATGTGTTCACTTTATAAATATATATGTTTGTGATTGTTGTACCATTAAAATTATTCTTTTTAAGATGAAATTTGATATCATTACACGGTTATTTTCTAGTTATAGATAGAGATAAACTGTAAACAGCAATAATGTTCAGCAAAGTAAGATTTACAAATAAGTCAACATGACCGAAATGGTCAGTTGATTCCTTTAGGAGTTATTGCCCTTTATAGTCAATTTTTAACCATGTTTTGTAAATCTTAGTAATCTTTTACAAAAATCTTCTTCTCTGAAACTACGGGGCCAAATTAATCCAAACTTGGCCACAACCATCTTTGGGGTATCTAGTTTAAAAAATGTGTCCGGTGACTTGGTCTACCAACCAAGATGGCCGCCACGGCTAAAAATAGAACATAGGGTTAAAATGCAGTTTTTTGGTTATAACTCAAAAACCAAAGCATTTAGAGCAAATCTGACAGGTGTAAAATTGTTAATCAGGTCAAGATCTATCTGCCCTGAAATTTACAGACCAATCGGACAACCCTTTGTTGGGTCGCTGCCCCTGAATTTGTAATTTTAAGGACATTTTGCTGTTTTTGGTTATTATCTTGAATATTATTATAGATAGAGATAAACTGTAAACAGCAATAATGTACAGCAAAGTAAGACCTAAAAAGAAGTCAACATGACCAAAATGGTCAATTGACCCCCTAAGGAGTTATTGCCCTTTATATAGTCATTTTTTAACAATTTTCACAAAATTTGTAAAATTTTACTAACATTTTCCACTGTAACTACTGGGCCAAGTTCATTATAGATAGAGATAATTGTAAGCAGCAAGAATGTTCAGTAAAGTAAGATCTACAAACACATCACCATCACCAAACCACAATTTTGTCTTGAATCCATCTGTGTCCTTTGTTTGATATTCACATAGACCAAGGTGAGCGACACAGGCTCTTTAGAGCCTCTAGTTACTGACGGGATACAAAACAAATACCAAAATTGTGAACCCTATATATAACAGTGTTCAGGTATCATGAAACAAGTTGGCTGCTACTCACAACCAGATGCTCCGTAGGGAGCAGCTTTATACGACCGCAGAGTTCGAACCCTGAACAGTTGGGGCAAGTATGGACACAACATTCAAGCATGATACAGCTCTGAATTTGGATTGTGATTAAATAGACATAGACATGATTGACACAGAATGAATGTGGTCTAAGAACTTAAACTTAAAACTTAAAAATCTTAAATTGGACATTTACCTTTCCAAAATCTACATACATGGTTAGATTCAGCATATCAAAGAACCCCAAAAATTCAATTTTTGATGAAATCAATTTTGGACCCCTTAGACCTCAATGTGGACCAATTTGATAACCCGGCCCAAATATCAAAAATCTAAATACATGGTTAGATTCAGCATATATCAAAGAACCCCATATATTCAATTTTTGTTGAAATCAAACAAAGTTTAATTTTGGACCAACTTGAAAACTGGTCCCATAATAAAAAATCTAAGTACATGTTTAGATTCAGCATATCAAAGAACCCCAAGATTTCAATTTTTGTTGAAATCAAACAAAGTTTTATTTTGGACTCCGATTTTGACCAACTTGAAAATAATCAAAAATCTAAGTACATGTGTGGGTTCAGCATATCAAAGAACCCCAAGAATTCAATTTTTGTTAAAATCAAACTAAGTTCAATTTTGGACCCTTTGGACCTTAATGAAGACCAAGTTGAAAACGGGATCAATAATTAAGAATCTACATACACAGTTATATTCTGCATATTAAAGGACCCCAATTATTCAATTTTTGATGAAATCAAACAAAGTATAATTTTGGAAAGAAAACCAAGAAAAATGCTTATGTGGGCCCCTATTTGGCCCCTAATTCCTAAACTGTTGGGACCAAAACTCCCAAAATCAATCCCAACCTTCCTTTTGTGGTCATAAACCTTGTGTTCAAATTTCATAGATTTCTATTTACTTAAACTAAAGTTATTATAGTGCGAAAACCAATGTGTCTTCGAACGACGACGACGAAGACGACGACGCCAAAGTCATACCAATATCATCCGCAAATTTTGTTTGCGGTCGTATAAAAACGCCATAATGTTGTAAGAATTCGACACTTAACACAGTTACACTATGTATTTGATTGGAGGACTTTAAAAAATGACCAGACAAACAAATGCACAAATTCTCTGAACCTGAAGTTATTCGATAATCGGTTTGACACGATCATATGAAAAAGTATTGTACTCATTGCATGCAAGTTTCGACTTCTCTGCGGTTAAAAAGGGCCGTCCAAAACAAAGGTTTTTAGTAAATATTAATTTAATTATATCTACATAACAGTCTATTAATACTATATGCAAACATTAACATAATAGTGCAATATCCTTTATAGATGATCAATATGATATCACATGCATACCTCTTTATATAGTCATTTACATTTCCTCAATCTCTAGCTTACAGAGAAGGTTAGCATCTTGTGTTAGCTTCATGCAAAATAAATTCCACGCTTTTAACATGAATACATTTGTTAAATTCCGTTTTGCGTCAAGGCAAGTCTACTCTCAGTCAATTACATTCAATCTGCCTTTAAAAAAATCACTCTTTCGTTCTTTCCACATATTCAACAACTTCATGAAATTATGTATAAAGTACCATCGTACAACTATTTAAGTTGATTTCTTGACACTTTGTTTATATGCTGTCATTATAAGGTCGCATATCTCTGGAATTCCAACCATGTTTTTTAGCCTGGGTAAATAAAGGTTGGACCACTTTGTCTCATCATAGCTGCATCCCTTTCCATTACCTAAAATATCCGTCAAAAATTATATCAACGACATGTTATTTACTGAACACAACACAGCTCTTCTTACATAATTAAATCATGTAAAAGAGAAAGCATGACAATAAATAAACTCCTCATGGACACCAGGATTAAATTTTGTATTAACGCCAGAGGCGCGTTTCGTCTTCAGAAGCCTCAGCAGTGACGCTCGAGTCCAAAAAAGTTATAAGGCTAAATGAAGTACGAAGTTGGAAAGCATTGAGGACCATAATTCCTAAAAGTTTTGCCAAATACAACTAAGGTAATATATTCCTGAAGTAGAAAAGCCTTTGTATTTCTAAATTTCAAAAGTACAAGTTGTTTAATGACTTGGCAAATGTAAGAAAACTTTTTGTTTGCCTTAACAGCAGTTGGATGTCACATGAACCAGTCTTACTAAACAGTATTGTACAGTTGCTGGTAAGCAAAAACAATAAGAGTTACGATATAATTTTGCAAACATTTTAAAAAGAATCTAGTATGTAAGAAGAACCAATACAGAAACTCTATTTACAAGTATGGCTAATTTTTCGCTTCAACACTGACTCTAGTATTATTACACTAAAAGTTTGCTGCTTTTTTTTTTTAATTTCTTATATTCAATTTTGAAATTGTTTTTTTATTTATACTTACTTTTAGATCAGCTCCCACGGCTTCTGCCAGATCTGTTTTATTTACCACTAACAAGTCACTCTGTGTAATGCCTGGGCCACCTTTTCTAGGAATCTTGTCACCCCCTGCTACATCGATTATATAAATAATATAATCCGCTAATTCTCTGCTAAAATTCGCTGCCAGATTATCACCTCCAGATTCTATTATAACTACTTCCGGGTCAAACTTTCTCGTGAGATCTCGGACTTCCTCCATATTTAAAGAATAGTCCTATAAGTATATATAACGAAAATAATATTCTGTTCATCTAAAATTGAGAATGGAAATGGGGAATGTGTCAAAGAGACAACAACCCGACCAAATTAAAAACAACAGCAGAGGGTCACCAACAGGTCTTCAATGTAGCGAGAAATTCCCGCACCCGGAGGCGTCCTTCAGCTGGCCCCTAAACAAATATATACTAGTCCAGTGATAATGAACGCCATACTAATTTCCAAATTGTACACAAGAAACTAAAATTAAAATAATACAAGACTAACAAAGGCCAGAGGCTCCTGACTTGGGACAGGCGCAAAAATGCGGCGGGGTTAAACATGTTTGTGAGATCTCAACCCTCCCCCTATACCTCTAACCAATGTAGTAAAGTAAACGCATAACAATACGCACATTAAAATTCAGTTCAAGAGAAATCCGAGTCTGATGTCAGAAGATGTAACCAAAGAAAATAAACAAAATGACAATAATACATAAATAACAACAGACTACTAGCAGTTAACTGACATGCCAGCTCCAGACTTCAATTAAACTGACTGAAAGATTATGATTTCATCATGTGAACATCAGGCACAATCCTTCCCGTTAGGGGTTTAGTATCATACCATCATAACATATATGAGAAGAACATAACCCGTGTCATGCCAACAACTGTTTTTAAAAATAATGTGTTTAGTTCCGATGCAAAGACCTTATCAGTGACTCAATATTAACGCCAAAATATGCAATCTTTAATGACTTGACAACAGTATCGTAATTATATCCCTTCTTAATAAGTCTATTCAAAGGTTTTGAAAGTTTCTGAGGTGAATACTGACACCTTTGTGCTTTATAAAGAATATTACCATAAAAAATTGGATGTGAAATACCTGAACGTATTAGAAGTCTGCATTTTGAGCTATATTTACGAATGATGTCTTTATACCGATGATAAAATTTAGTAAATGTTTTGACTAGTTTGTGATATCGAAAACCCTGGTGTAATAATTTTTCAGTAATACATAAATTTCTCTCGTTAAAATCTTAAACATTGTTACATACACGAGCGAATCGTACAAGTTGAGATATATAAACACCGTAAGATGGTGACAAGGGAACGTCACCATCTAAAAACGGATAATTAACGATAGGAAATGAAAAATCATCCCTTTTATCATAAATTTTAGTATTCAGCTTTCCATTAGTGATATAAATATCAAGATCGAGAAAAGGGCAGTGGTCATTGTTAGTATTAGCTTTATTTAAAGTAAGTTCATCTATATACGTTTGACTTACTGAAACATATGAAATTACAAGGCTCATATAAAGCCTAATGTTTCAGATGTTAACTGAAATGCTAAAAATAAACTACAATTGGCAGAAAAAAAACCATTAAAATATTCCTCAAGAAGACTATAATTAATAAAAAAGATGATTATATATGTTATAGGTAATGATTGTCTTAGTGAGCAAATCATTATGATAATCAGTGAAAAAGTATCAAGTTATAGTTTATCGTTGGGTGCCGCTTGTTTAATCTTAAGATTGCCAAATTCATAAAGGAGCACATATAAACAGAATAACACTACAAAGATTGGTTTTTAAAAAAATGAAAAAGAAGCCAAGTTTTTTTTAAGAACAGAGGATACATATAGATATGACCGTATCTGATACCAATAACAGACATCGGAAAATCAACCAATATAACATAGAAAAATTATTTTAAAGCAAATCAAGTTCAACCGTGACAAACCACAAATATTTATACGATTCGTAAATGTTTGGAATCAAAATGTCACCACTAAGTGTGAATGACACGTGCTTCTTAATTCAAACAAGTCTTTTGCCACTCGGGTTGTACCCGTCATGGTGATCAATACTTGTACGAATCTGAGAGGAACTGTATACGATGAAAGTAATGGACGACCGCAAGGACGGTTTGTTATTGTTTGTTAAACGTACCGTGGCAAATATTTCATACATAAATAAAGCGGGTCGCTATTTTGGATAACGACAAATGAAACCCATTAATTGTCATCTTAGATACACAATTTCCGAATGATGGCGCCTGCACAACTTGTGGGGATATCAATTTACAGAAAGGAACTCTGAAGCTTCTTTATTAGTAGCTGCGGAAACGTAGCTGTATGTCTAATTGATATTTTTCGATATTATAAAAAAAAATTCTCAAGGAACCAAGAGCTGCAGAAAATCATAAAATATGCTTGTTAAGAGCAGTAATCTTTTATAAAGAACATCCTGATAGAAATTCAAAAGTATATGACTTGTGTTATCTCCCTTTCAACGTGATACATTTTTGTAATTCTAGTCAAAATTCTGTAACTGCATTGAAATTTATATTTTTTCGATTCGTGGATATAGAATGTTATCGTCCATATATATCACAACATAAAAATCATCGTGAATCAGTATAATATGTTATGCTGGGTATGTTGCGTTGTCCATATATCAAGGAAACCAACGTTAAATGTAACAAAACATGCTCATTTTCATTGACTAATTGGCACTTCCATGATTGCTGCTCATTGCTTTTAATACTAGGAACAAAGCATAAACATTGAATCATGTTACAGAACCGTTCACGGAGAAGAGATGAAGAAAAGCAATGAAATCGCTGGTCGTATGCTTCGCGGGTTGCTTTCTTTAGTTGCTGTGCATGTACTGATTTTGTATTATGGATGGATACTCCATATCCTTTCTTGGCTATTGTACTAATTCAACAATTTAATACCTCTCTAATGGCAGCATGGGGACACCCACCAGTTTCTACTGCTGTCATTCTCTCCTCGGGTAAAGCTTTATTTCTCACTAAAAATTCCCAGTCCTCTCTGAAAGTATTTATACAATTTTAACATGTTTTGTTGTTTTTTTTCAGAAAATCAACATTCCTCATTACGCTGTGAATATTCAGAACCATTATTACATTGTATAATGTGGAACTTTTATTGGTATTTCAATATCATATGCCACTTGCGTCTTGAACAATTAAAACTAGCATTTGTCTCGAACAACTAAAACTAACATGTGTTGAACAAACTTATATGTGTCTCGAACAATTTAAACTTAACAAATGTCTCGAACAATTAAAAATAATAGATGTCTCGAAGAATTTAAATTAAAAACTGTCTCGAACAATTAAACCTAGAAACTGATCGTGTAGATATTTTTCCTTTGATTGGATTTATTTTATTTTTCTGGTTTCTTTGGTTTTCGATTGATACTGTTCGATTTACCAAGAACATACATTCTACGCAGAGTAATTATCGCGTACGTATTCGTTAAAAAAAAAAAAAAAACTTGGAAAATTATGAGCGTAATAGATATATATACAAACTTTGTGTTGTCTTCTTTGATTAAAGACAACTTTATACATAAATGACATATTACAATAGTCACGATTAACATTGTGACATTAAGTGTTTCCTTCTCGACCTTCTTGACCGATTTACGTTTATGTTTACTGGTGATGTTATAATATTTTGAAACCGTCATGTATTTTTATTTGTATTCATCTGATGAGTGAAGCCTTTTTCAACTGATCTTTAAAGTTCGTTCTTATGTTGAACTGTTACACCAATGTCTGATGTTAGGGGAGGGTCGGGATCCTGCTAAAATGTTTAACCCCGCCAAATTCTGTATGTATTTGCCTGTCCCAAGTTAGGAGCCTGTAATTCAGTGGTTGTCGTTAGTTGATGTGTTACATATTGTGTTTTTCGTTCATTTTTGTACTTTAAATAGGCCGTTAGTTTTCTCGTTTGAATTGTTTTACATTTTTCATTTCAGGGCCTTTTGTAGCTGACCATGCGGTATGGACTTTGTTCATTGCTGAAGGCCTTATGGTGACCTATTGACAATCATACCACATCTTCTTTTTTATATGATATGTGATACGTACAGGGACATAATTATAATGCATGTGTTATATTTCTTTGTGATGCTGGTTTCCAAACTGCATGCGCAGGTGATGCCTTTATAAATGTGTTAGTACAATGAATATGTCTCACTTTACAATATAAAAAAGAAGATGTGGTATGATTGCCAATGAGACAACTGTCCACAAGAGACAAAAACGACAAAGACATTAACAACTACACAGGCAAAATTTGCTCACATGAATTTCACATCAAACTCACGTGAAATTCACATGAAAAAGTTCACGTGAGATTCACCTCAATCGAGCTTATACATGAAACTCACGTGAAAATGTTCATGTGAATTTCACGTGAATTGAGATTCACATGAATCTGATGTGAAATTTTTCACATGAATTTCACGTGAAATTTACAACAAAAAAATTTGATATTTTTCATGATTTTAATTAAATTTAAAAATTTAGATGTTATTTGAATAACTCTATTTTAAAAATTCATGTGAATTTCACATGAAATTTTTTTACGTGAGTTTCATGTGAAATTCACATGAGTTTCACATCAGAATCACATGAAACTCACGGAAATTGTTTTCACGTGAGTTTCACGTATAAGCTCGTTTGAGGTGAAATTGATGTGAATTTCACGTGAGATTCACATGAATTTAAATTCACGTGAAATTGATGTGAGTGAAATTTGCCTGTGTATAGGTCATCGTACGGCCTTCAACAATGAGCAAAGCCCATACCGAATAGTCAGCTATAAAAGGCCCCGATAAGACAATGTAAAACAATTCAAACGAGAAAACTAACAGCCTTATTTATATAAAAAAAAATGAACGAAAAACAAATATGTAATACATAAACAAACGACAACCACTGAATTACAGGCTCCTGATGGTTTCAATGAATATGTCTCACTTTACAATCCTGGTTTCCAAACCGCATGCGGAGGTGATGCCTGTATACATTTGTATGTAAAATGAATGTCTAACTTTACAAACGTTTTTACTGATTCTGCCACGCAAAAATTATTATCATGTAATATCGATGTAGAAAGATTCATTCCTTATCTTGATTATAGAGTTGGTTAAATGTCCGTTTAAAAAAGTCTGTCTTTTTCTCATATTTGGTTCGGTTTGACAATATAAATGTCACTCTTTTTGTAATTTTTCATGATCGCCGATTGTCTCATCTGCTTTGGTAAAATACCAAAAATGTATTTTCTTACTAAATTGATAGGCGTTCAAAATGATACATACATTTGAAGTTGAGTTTTCGTATTTACTGACGGGGTACAAAACAAGTACCAAAATTGTGAACCCTATATATACAACAGTGTACAGGCATCGTGAAACAAGTTGGTTGCATGCTCACAAAAACGCCATGATGTTGTAGAAATGCAACACGTAACATAGTAATACTATGCATCTGATTTCAGGAATTTAAAAAGTGACCAGACAAATAAATGCAGGGGTAATTAGCCCTGTTTTCTTATGCTTACCAATAATATATTTTTTAATTTCTTTATACAGGTCTTTACCATTTTGCAATCAACAACCAGCTGCCTCCGTCTCCACCCGCGAAATGTTGAGTTTTATTATCAATAAATATATAAATACAGTCAACATTCGTTATATCGAAACCAGTCCAACCAGAGAAATATTTCGAGATACCTATAATTCGACTTATACAAATAACAGAAGTTTGAGACTAAGGGACACAGCTCAGTCAGGCTTAGCTTAGTAAGGCATGTTCGACCCTAACCATTACTTGTCTGATTTTCACAGCCAATCCCATAATTCTAGAAATTTGGGATAAATATTGAAGGAAACCGAAAAAGATTTATAACTGAATATTATTAATGTTATTGTTCATTACAACAGAATATAAACTGGTTAAAATATTTGCTGTAAGAAGACAATAACAATCAAAACCAAGGAGTAAACAAAGACTCACAAAAACCAAAGGACATTTAAACAGTTACGATTGCCAATGAGACAACTTTTCACAAAAGACCAGATGACATAGAATTTAGAATCTATGTGTCATTGTACGGCCTGCAACAATGACCCAAAGCGAAAACCGTAAAGCAATCTATAAAAAGACCAGACATGATAAACGTAAATCAATTATTAAGTTTCCTTCGTTCGTTGTCTTATTGTCGATATTCTGGTCGTGTCAATTGCGTCTAGATATGAGCTTTGAAAAGTATAACGATGACACACACGATGCTAACTCAGTAATGCACATGATCTCACGTCTTTAGATCTATGGCTATTGGAATTATTTCCAAGCAGGATTTTTTATTTGCACCTCAAAATATGTAGTAATCGGTATTATTTGCACCTAGACATGTGTGCGACAATCAGTATTATTTGTACCTCAACTTATGCATTTATCGGTATTATTTGCACCTTGACACCTGCGATAATCAGTATTTTTGCACTTCGACTTATGCGATAATGGGTATAAAACGGTTATATGCAAAAAAACAAAACAATTGTACTCCTTGCATGCAAGTTTGACTTCTAGAAGATACTTTCCTTTTAAATGAATCATAATCTGCGGTTAAAAATCTGCAGTCTAAAACAAAGGCTTTCATTGAATATACTAGATTTAATCGTATCTACATAACAGTTTATTAATACTGCAATCAAACATTAACATTATAGTGCAATATCCTTTTTTGATCAAGAAGACGTCATATACCACTTTATATAGTCCTTTACATTTTCCTAAATCCTCTTTAAGAGAAGCGTTATCTTCTGGTGTAAGCTTCATACGAAACACATTCAACGCTGTTAAATAACATGAATTATTATACATTATTTGGTAAATACTGTTTATCGTCAAGGCTAGTTTACTTTCAGTCAATTTCATTTCATCTGTCTTTTAAATTTAACTTTCTGTACTTTCTCAACTCATAAATACATGTATAAAGTATTGTTTAATAATTTTTTAAGTTGATTTCTTGACACTTTGTTTATACGCTGTCATTATAAGGTCGCATATCTCTGGAATTCCAATCATGTTTTTAGCCTGAGTAAATAAAGTTGGACCACTTTGTCTCATCATGGCTGCATCCCTTTCCATTACCTAAAATATCCGTAAAAAATTATATCAACGACATGTAATTTACTGAACACAACACAGCTCTTCTTACATAATTAAATCATGTAAAAGAGAAAGAATGACAATAAATAAACTCCTCATGGACACCAGGATTAAATTTTGTATTAACGCCAGAGGCGCGTTTCGTCTTCAGAAGCCTCAGCAGTGACGCTCGAGTCCAAAAAAAATATAAGGCTAAATGAAGTACGAAGTTGGAAAGCATTGAGGACCAAAATTCCTAAAAGTTTTGCCAAATACAGCTAAGGTAATTTATTCCTGAAGTAGAAAAGCCTTTGTATTTCTAAATTTCAAAAGTACAAGTTGTTTTGAGATACATTTTATTAATGAATTGGCAAATGTAAGAAAACTTTTTGTTTGCCTTAACTGCAGTTGGATGTCACAAGAACCAGTCTTACTAAACAGTATTGTACAGTTGCTTGTAAGAAAAAACCAATAAGAGTTACGATATAATTTTGCAAACATTTTAAAAAGAATCTAGTATGTAAGAAGAACCAATACAGAAACTCTATTTACAAGTATGGCTAATTTTTCGCTTCAACACTGACTCTAGTATTATTACACTAAAAGTTTGCTTTTTTTTTTAAATATCTTATATTCAATTTTGAAATTGTTTTTTTTTATTATACTTACTTTTAGATCAGCTCCCACCGCTTCTGCCAGATCTGTTTTATTTACCACTAACAAGTCACTCTGTGTAATGCCTGGGCCACCTTTTCTAGGAATCTTGTCACCCCCTGCTACATCGATTATATAAATAATATAATCCGCTAATTCTCTGCTAAAATTCGCTGCCAGATTATCACCTCCAGATTCTATTATAACTACTTCCGGGTCAAACTTTCTCGTGAGATCTCGGACTTCCTCCATATTTAAAGAATAGTCCTATAAGTATATTTAACGAAAATAATATTCTTTCATCTATATACGTTTGACTTATAACTGAAACATGTGAAATTACAAGGCTCATATAAAGCCTAATGTTTAAGATGTTAATGCTAAAAATAAACTACAATTGGCAGAAAAAAACCATTAGCAAAATGTTCCTCAAGAAGACTATAATTAATAAAAAAAAAGATGATTATATATGTTATAGGTAATGATTGTCTTAGTGAGCAAATCATTATGATAATCAGTGAAAAAGTATCAAGTTATAGTATGAATGACACGTGCTTCTTAATTCAAACAAGTCTTTTGCCACTCGGGTTGTACCCGTCATGGTGATCAATACTTGTACGAATCTGAGAGGCACTGTATACGATGAAAGTAATGGACGACCGCAAGGACGGTTTGTTATTGTTTGTTAAACGTACAGTGGCAAATATTTCATACACAAATAAAGCGGGTCGCTATTTTGGATAACGACAAATGAAACCCATTAATTGTCATCTTAGATACACAATTTCCGAATGATGGCGCTTGCACAACTTGTGGGGATATCAATTTACAGAAAGGAACTCTGAAGCTTCTTTGTTAGTACAATGTAGCTGTGTAAACGTAGCTGTATGTCTAATTGATATTTTTCGATATTATAAAAAAAAAATTCTCAAGGAACCAAGAGCTGCGGATTCATGTGAAATCATAAAATATGCTTGTTAAGAGCAGTAATCTTTTATAAAGAACATCCTGATAGAAATTCAAAAGTATATGACTTGTGTTATCTCCCTTTCAACGTGATACATTTTTGTAATTCTAGTCAAAATTCTGTAACTGCATTGGAATTAATATTTTTTCGATTCGTGGATATAGAATGTTATCGTCCATATATATCACAACATAAAAATCATCGGGAATCAATATAATATGTTATGCTGGGTATGTTGCGTTGTCCATATATCAAAGGAAACCAACGTTAAATGTAACAAAACATGCTCATTTTCATTGACTAATTGGCACTTCCATGATTGCTGCTATTGCTTTTAATACTAGGAACAAAGCATAAACATTGAATCATGTTACAGAACCGTTCACTGAAAAGAGATGAAGAAAAGCAATGAAATCGCTGGTCGTATGCTTCGCGGGTTGCTTTCTTTAGTTGCTGTGCATGTACTGATTTTGTATTATGGATGGATACTCCATATCCTTTCTTGGCTATTGTACTAATCTACATTTAATACCTCTCTAATGGCAGCATGGGGACACCCACCAGTTTCTACTGCTGTCATTCTCTCCTCGGGTAAAGCTTTATTTCTCACTAAAAATTCCCAGTCCTCTCTGAAAGTTTGTGGCAAATCATATTTGATTGATATATTAAAATATGATATTGTTAATTATTAATTTTATTGCAGTGTTTGATAGTTTAGTTACTCATTGTTTCTATTTCTAGCACTATTGTTCTAGTATCATTCTCTTTTCCCCTTTGGTGAACCTCTTTTCTTTCATATCATTTTGGAGGGAAAATTTCCCAACCTTTTGATTGGTCAATCTTTAGGCCATAGGCCTTACTATAGGTTTTCATTGTTTCTGGTAGATTGAGACTGTAGACATATTGGAATGCAGTAAAAATTACCTGCTTGATATATTCAACTCTGACATTCATAATATTATTTATATGATTATACTTTCATTGGATAATATTTCAATTTATTCGTGATATTGAGGAAATAGTGGATTAAATACCTTTTCAAATTGTGTCATGGTAGAGTCGTAAAGGGGTATGCTCTCAGATTTTTTATATACACGTACAGCACTGTGATGCTTCCAGCCAGTACACTGACCTTTGTACCATATACATGGTAAGCAGTGTGTTCTATGTTGTCTATTTGTAATGTCTGTGTTGTCAATGTTTTATTTAAGTAATTGTCTGTTTATGTAAAGTGTAGTTTATGTATATATTTATGTTGGTCAGAATTTGTATACTTTGTATTCAAATCTATTTATAAAATGGACAACTCATTAAGAGATTTGAGATGTATTATTATGAGAACATATTAATTATATTGTATTGGAAAGTTAACTAAAGAGTTAGATTTGTGTGTTTAAAGTACTTATTGTAGTATATAGATATTTAAGGAATAAGTATAGAATTGTAGTTATTCCCCTTTGCCCATATGTTACATGTACTGTCTTGTCATGTGAATATTTATTATTTGTTATTATATGTTGTAGGGTCTAAATATTGTGTATTAAAGAAAAGATCCCTAGAACATCGTTAATGTTGTATTTGCCTACAAAATACCCCGTTACAAGTATTTATACAATTTTAACATGTTTTGTTGTTTTTTCAGAAAATCAACATTCCTCATAACGCTGTGAATATTCACAACCATTATTACATTGTATAATGTGGAACTTTTATTGGTATTTCAATATCATATGCCACTTGCGTCTTGAACAATTAAAACTAGCATTTGTCTCGAACAATTTAAATAAACATGTGTCTCGAACATTTAAAACTAACATGTGTCTCGAACAACTAAAACTAACATGTGTTGAACAATTAAAACTTATATGTGTCTCGAACAATTTAAACTTAACAAATGTCTCGAACAATTACAAATAATACACTGTGTCTAAACCACACCGGCAAAATTTGCTCGGACTCGATGGTATCTAACATCCGGCACAATGACGGAACACCAATAGACAAAAAAAAGGTAGGTTTCTCCTTATTTTTTTATTTTTTTATGATATCGAAGAATATATATACGTATACAACTATTTTCTATTGTGAGATGCAATATTTTCTATAACCGTTCTATATTAACGGAGAAATAAGTCAAAATGCATGTCAAAATGACGAATTGAGTGAACCTTGCCTCGAAATTGTTTAATTTCTCGTTAAATTGTTCACATTGTACGGAAAGAAAGGTACGGGAAGATAGATATTGACACGGAGATTGCAAATTTAGTTATTATGAGCATCTCAATAATTGTATTTCTGTGTATGGAACAAAAGAAAAGGGTCATGTCAAATTAAAATAAACCGGTTTCGTCAATGTTGTTACTGCACAATCACCCGGTTTCGTCTATATATATCACCCGGTTTTTGTTTTTTTTTTATCAAAAAATTTATGAAAAGAAACTTTGGCACGGATCTGAACATTGTCTTTCGAGAATTTAAATATATATTTATTGTGAAGTAAACTTGGCGTGTTAAAATCTATTTTAAACGGGCACTTTTGGACATAGTTAATTATGATAATACACATTTTCCTAATGAAAGACGTATCCCTTATTTCACTTAACTAATTTTAAATGGAATATAAATACTGAATAGCAAACACTGGTATCTAATTATTTTGTAACATTATTATATTTTCTTTGTTTATAATAGTAGTATGTAAAGATAAAAAATAAAAGGATGTGTTTTGATTGTGCCATAATTTTAATTTACTATACTACATGTATATTATATACACTTAGTTTACAATATTTACTATCAATTATTAATACATTTATGCATTCAATCATTGACGAACAGTCCCAAACCGACTATAGTCTATACTGTTTTGCACAAATTAATCATGCATGCAGTCCTGCCAGATTTTCTGGTACTATATATACTGTGTTACTTGCGCACTAAAGCGAGTTTTCACACTTAAGCATCCATAACATAGCAGTGAGATTTGTAACTTTCTTCCCGTTTCTTGTAGGCACATTTATTTTCTTGGCATGTTTTTCACATTATTTTTACAATTTTTGTACAGTTCAAATTCAATTGAAACTTCAAGATAACTTTCGAAAACAATATCTGACCGTTTCGTATTTTCAATGTGAATAAAAGTTGGTTTGCAAAACATGACCGTCATTTATATCTAGGTCTAAAGAAGAAGTGACAGCAACCACTTATCCCATAAACATTGACAATGAGACAACTTTCTTTTAGACACAAAAATTATGTTGAATTAATCAAGTTTAGGTCAGCGTATGCCTTAAACAATGAGAAAAACACACAAACTGCATGAAAGCAAGCTATAACAGGGCCCTAAATTATAAATGTAAAACAATTCAAACAAGAAAACTACCTGCCTATTTTATGTTCAAAACGCATATGGTATAAACCAACCAAAGACAACCATGGAATTACAAGCGTGTGATTCGGGAATGGACTGAGTCAAAGTATTGTCGCTGACACAAATAGTACAACAAAAGTACAAATAAAAAAAAATGATGAAAAAACCTTAACTCGTCCGATGACAGAGCCTGTATAGTAAATGCGCGATGTGTGCCAAAACTTGTATCATAGTTAAAATTATCCCTTAAATATAATAAATATACATGTATTCACATTTTACTATGAAGTCCACTATCACTAAACTAGTATTAATATTTATTAAGGGGCCATTCTACGATTGTAGAAAAGATTACATACATATAATGATTAGATTACTTACAAAGGTGTCCATCCTTTTGTGCGAGAAAATCACATATCAATTGTGTGTTTCAATTTTTAAGACCGTAAACTTTAATTTCAAGTTTAAACATGTTCAACATATTTTCCCATAACTCATACAGAAAACGCATGTTTAGAGAGCTTTAATCTCAATATGCTGTTCAAAAATTTCGGAATGCAAAGTAAATTAAAATATTTGTGTTCTATAAGAGTAGGAATTCAAGTTTTTGCTTATTATTTATTTGAATCTGAGACTCATATAAATAATAAGCCGTTGTCCGGTGAACGAACTTGTTTTCCAACGGCCCACAAAACTCCTTTTGAACGCTGAAGTTAAATAATCAATTATAATGTAATGCAATTATGATTTTTTTTATTTGACCAAACCGGGTTATGCATTTTGAAATCTATGACGAAACCGGGTTGTATACATTGACGAAACCGGCCAGTTCCATTTTGAAATGACCCATTTCTTTCGTTCCATACACAGAGATACAATTATGGAGATGCTCATAATAACTACATTTGCAATCTCCGTGTCAATACCTATCTTCCCGTACCTTTCTTTCCGTACAATGTGAACAATTTAACGAGAAATTAAACAATTTCGAGGCAAGGTTCACTCAATTCGTCATTTTGACATGCATTTTGACTTATTTCTCCGTTAATATAGAACGGTTGTAGAAAATATTGCATCTCACAATAGAAAATAGTTTTATATGTATATATATTCCTCGATATCATAAACAAAATAAAAAATAAGGAGAAACCTACCTTTCTTTTGTTTATTGGTGTTCCGTCATTGTGCCGGATGTTAGATACCATCGAGTCCGAGCAAATTTTGCCGGTGTGGTTTAGACACAGTGTAATAGATGTCTCGAAGAATTTAAATTAAAAACTGTCTCGAACAATTAAACCTAGAAACTGATCGTGTAGATATTTTTCCTTTGATTGGATTTATTTTATTTTTTCTGGTTTCTTAGTTTTAGATTGATACTGATTTACCAAGAACACACATTCTACGCACAATAATTATCGCGTACGTATTCGTTAAAAAAACAAAAAACTTTGTACATAAATAACATATTATAATAGTCACGATTAACATTGTGACATTAAGCGTTTCCTTCTTGACCGATTTACGTTTATGTTTACTGGTGATGTTATAATGTTTTGAAACCGTCATGTATTTCTATTTGTATTCATCTGATGAGTGAAGCCTTTTTCAACTGATCTTTAAAGATCGTTCTTATGTTGAACTGTTACACCAATGTCCGAAGTTAGGGGAGGGTCGGGATCCTGCTAAAATGTTTAACCCCGCCAAATTCTGTATGTATTTGCCTGTCCCAAGTCTGGAGCCTGTAATTCAGTGGTTGTCGTTAGTTGATGTGTTACATATTGTGTTTTTCGTTCATTTTTGTACTTTAAATAGGCCGTTAGTTTTCTCGTTTGAATTGTTTTACATTTGTCATTTCAGGGCCTTTTGTAGCTGACCATGCGGTATGGGCTTTGCTCATTGCTGAAGGCCTTACGGTGACCTATTGACAATCATACCACATCTCTTTTTTATATGATTTTTTTATATGTGATACGTACAGGGACATAATTATAATGCATGTGTTATATTTCTTTGATACGTTCTGAAGCATTTAATGTAGAAAATAAGGTACATTCGTGTTAGTTCTATGGTCGGGTTGTTGTCTCTTTGACACATTCCCAATTTCCATTTTCAATTTTAATAATGTTCTTGTTCCATGTCATAACCTGGAAACAAAACTCTAGAAATCGCAGTCTCCTACCAACAGACCGTCGACTGTCATACAAATGAGAGGTTTAAATATTTATAAAACTAGGTTTAATTCACAATTTACAACACAAGGAAATGCCTGTACCAAGTCAGGCATATGAAAGTTGTTTTTCATTCATTTGATGTGTTTGAGCCTTTGGGTTGCCATACCTCACCCAACCGGGCCACTTATCTCTACAGTAAAGGCTCTCTGTAATAGACGGGTTTACGTACCTTGTAAATATATCATTAGTAACAACACATATACTATGCTTATCTCTAAGATGTTTACATATAGCAAGGACCGTGGCAGTCTTTCCCGACCCCACCGGGCCACCTATTCCTACTGTAAAGGCTCTCTGTAATAGAAGAACTTGTTTAAAGTGGTACCTCTCAGCTGAATTAACGAGAATATGGAATGTAGTCATGGATTCAGTTTTTTTTTCTAATTCGCCATTTCACAATATAAAGGACTATTGTTATCTCATTACGCCAAAATGAAACAATGTTACTTCATTGGTTGAATTTCATGTTTTTAAACAAATTACAACGTTTTGGTGTACGCTTTTGAAATATTACACATAATTCAATAGATTTTGAAACGTCGTATTGGCAATGGGATGCATTCATTTTTGAAAGGTAGATTTGGCGATTCTTTTAACCTCCCATTAGTCATATACATGTAGCTCCCAAGGTATTCAGTTATTTATATATCAAGAATAAAATTATGACAGTTGTTTTCCATTCGGTTGCTTTTGATTTGGCAATTTTTTAATTCGCATGCAGTTAAACTGGTATAAAACTAACCACATCGCGCTGAACTGATTTATAGTGACAATTTGAGAAGAATATTCCTTACTTGGCTTTTGCATAAGATTTCGGTTTAAATTCTTTGCAGGTTTTCAGTTTACGTAAGGTTCGGTTTAAAAGGTCTTCTTAAAACTTTTGACTACAAGCTGAGGCTAAATATCGGTCTCTTTTGAGGGAAGTTTTTTTTCTGGATAAATGTTTTAGTGGCCTTGATCGTATGGTTTGATGTGTGTCTATATATTATATTTTTTCTCATTTAAGAAACATGTCTTATGCATGTCAAGAACATTTATCATCATTAAGATGTTATTTTGTTTTGTTAATATAACAAATGTGCCTGGAGCAAAACATACACATTTTGATTGAATTCAAAACTCTACAAAGATGAAATCCGATTAAATAAAAAAATGAAAATAACAATCACCGTAATACTTTTGTAAAATGTAGATGCAAAATTATCATACAAATTAAATTCTAAAAATAAAATAATTTAATGTATAAAATAAAAAAATCCCGTTTATAAAGCGCTTTTCAGTCTTCCTTTCAACAGGACCGCTCAAAGCAAAACATTTGAAAGCCTGGGACATACATGTATTACCAAGCTTTTAAGTTAGTGCACGATACACGTGTGTCTTATACATAATACTCATATATCTCCAAGTTGGATCTATTTTATAGGGCATTGTTTTCAATAAGGTCTTCCTGAAAGAGTTTTACTGCTTACAATGACCTTCTGAATCGAAGGTTCCAAATATACTATTTAAAAAGTTGAGGTAAAAAATTCAAAGATATTAAGAACTGGCGCAAATTTGATATTGTTGAGGTTATTCAATATCTTTCTCACAGATCAGTTTCATAATATGTAAAAGCCACGATTCTATCCAACTTTATTAGTGGCGAATCCAGAACATTTTGTAAAAAGGAGGGGGCGCTGACTGACCGAAGGGGGGCCGCTCCAGTCACGCTTCAGTGATTCCCTATATAATCAACCATTTTTTTCCACGAAAGGGGGGGGGGGGGGCTTAGACCCCCAGGCCATCCCCCTGATCCGCCTTTGTTACCCTTTTATGACATCACATGGTTAACACAACGGCTGTAACGCGTTTGGCAGGAGCTTGTTTACTTTTTCGGAGCACTAGGATTCATCTCACGTTTTAAATGGGTTTATGTTGCTTTTCCTAATTGTATTTTACACATGATTCCTGTTTATTGTCTCCTTACTTTTTTATATTTTATATCCGAATATTCTTATAAAAATGAGAATGGAAATTGGAAATGTCACCAAAGGGTCTTCAACAAAGCGAGAAAATCCCGCACCCAGAGGTGGGATTCATTTAAAAAAAAATATTTGTTAATTCAGAAGACTTGCCTTTAGTTAACATGTTTTCATCATTTACAAAAATAAAGAGGTGAAAATGGATAATGTGCATACTGTCCCTTTTCTCATAGTTTTCGCATATACAAAAAAGTTCATATTCAGGTTCATATACATGTAGTAGCGATTTAAGTTTTTAAATTCGTCAGTAAGTTATGCAAACATCATCTTACTATGTGTGATTAATGTCGTGAATTATCATTTGTAAAAAAACATACATTTCAAAATTAAAAAACAAATATGTACCACAATATAATCATAGAAATAATTTAAACTATCATGCTTAAATGGAAAAGCTTTTGTCTTTCTGCAATATTGAACTATAATTGAAATTGCCAATATAATCGTTTACTATATTCCCTCCTTTAGATAATATTTTAAAGTTATTTGTCGCCGCCTTGAATTCTAATTTCATAATGTCACATTTATTTGATACTTATCATATGTTCATTTTGTCATATATATTGTTTATACATGTAGCAAGTTTGTTATTACCAATGACCTCTTGGATATGTGTTTTTAAATAAATCTTGAAAACTTAATTGAGATATTCACAATAAAAGAGAACGAAATGATGTATTATACCATATTGCTTAACATATTCAAGTGCGAGCAACACGAGGGGTTCCTTTTTAATAATGTATATAAGTTAATAATAATGATATGGGAATATTTGTCAAATGTCTTCTTTTAATTAATATATTCAGTCCTGTTATGTAAAAAAAAACCTGAAGGAGATGTAGTATAATTGCCAATCATGAGATCACTGTCCAACAGTGTCCAAATGATGCGAATTTAAGCAATAATGGGTAAAATAGGCTACCTATAAGTATTTATTCAGGTGAAATGTAAAAAAACAGGAATTTAAAATTGATACTTTAAATCAGAAAGAGTTGGTTAAAGAACAAAATAAACCAGAAAATATTGCAAGGTCATGGAACTCCTTTTCGAGGTATTTAATTTTTTTTTAAATGGCGGGAAAAGGCTGTTGAAGACCTTTGTTAGTCTTAGTCTCAGTATTATTTTTTAATTTAAGTTTCTTGTGTACAATTTGGAGTTTAGTATGGCGTTCATTATCACTGAACTAGTATAATATATTTGTTTTAATATATTTGTTTTGGGCCAGCTGAAGGACGCCACCGGGTGCGGGAATTTATCGCTGCATTGAAGACCTGGCTGTTGGTGACCTTCTGCTGTTGTCTGTTCTATGTTCGGGTTGTTGTCTCTTTGACACATTCCCTATTTCCATTTTCCATTTTATTTTACCTAGTATTTTAATATTTAACATATCTATTGGTCAAAGGTATAACCACTGTTCTAACATACCCTATAGCCAACAAAGGGGAACTATAATTGATGTCCATTCCTCCATAAATAATAAAGCGGGAAAGGTATCGTGAATGTAAAACACTGAATAGTTTCGATATAAGCGTTAGTGACATGGGAAGATTTATCCTTTTCAAAAAATGTGATACGTTCATAATTTTCGATCTTTAAAGCTCATTAGAGCTTGTGTTACTTTGTTTGCATTTGCACAATGTATCGACGATAAATAAAACTTTGATTTGATAATATTTTTTCTCGTTTGGAATAATCTACAAGAAATACATGTTGATCATTTTATCTTTCTACTCCCGCCCCTTTTTCTCTCTTGTACTGTCAATGAATGCAACGTCGCTAGTTTACGAGATTACAAATAACAAAAAGGCACTGGCTACGGTTACATGGAAATGTAACAATAATAAAAATATTATTGTTACATTGGAGACTAAATGCCGGAATGCATGGTTGGGAAAGGACCTGTTTAATTACAAATGTAACAATAATTATTGAGGCTACGGTTACATTGCGTTATTGTTTCATGAAAAAAAGCAATGTACGATGGGACTAGTAATATGTACTAAATAATAAAAGTTGAGGACATTTATTACATACATTTATAACATACAATTTATTTACTGTAATTTTTTTTATTTACAATGACAATTTCTACAAATCCAGTAAGTTGTTTTTAAAGTCCGACACATTTTTAATTGTAGCAGACAGAGTTATTAGTTAAATTTTAGCTCCCTTTGGTAAAACTCTAAATTTCATATTTGATGTATTTCATTGTTAATTAATTTACATGAAGCTTATTAAGGATATATTTGTTAAATTACATAGCTTTTGCTATTTTAATGCATTGGTTAAAGATATTTATTTATATACATGTAGTAAAGTTTAATATTTGCATCGTTGCAAATTCTTTGGTTACCTTCTGTGAGAAATTTATATATTTTATATAACTAGTTTTAGTTTCTTATATCGAATCCACTGAGGCCTGACATTCAGTCCAACCAAGGAAAGCCAGACTTTCCAACCAAGTATCCAATAGGTAAGTGCATTTGCTACATGCCTTTTGAATGCTCCATTTCTACACTTTTGGCTTTACATAATATAAGTTGTACTTTGATAATTAAATTATATATTGTTTTCAGTTTTTGGTTTTGATTTACTTAGATATATTATAGCGCATCACTTTTGGCATCAGTCGTTTTCCGCACACATCAGTTTACAAACTAGAATTAGCTGCGGTCCGCATCCCCGAATCTTAGGCAGAATTGTTCCTGCTACATGATGAACGAAATTACGTCCTCCACGGATACGTGTACATACAGAATTTCTTAGTATTTAAGTTACAGTTAGCAAACTTTGCTTTTGATTATCAATTTGCGTCAAGTTATAAAGCTGTATGAAATGTGTCTTGATATTGTTTCAGTTTCGTTTAAAACGCATCCCAAGTTTTAATTTTTTCACCATAAACAAAATTGGTCCATGTATGATGACAGTAATAAGAGTAGGTGTGCAGTTAAATACTTTAAAAAAGTGAAACCATTGAACTATATTTTTCGCCTTTGACAGTCACACTCCTAATCTTGAGTAGTATCTTTAAGAACATCAAAACCATTAATACGTAGTAAAACTGTTCAAGTTGTACACCATTTGTTGAATAATAATATTTTATTATTTATCAGTATTAAATTACAAGTATTGTTTAGTACATATGAAAGAATGAAGCAACACAACTATAGAAGATTAAAGTTTAATCAATCTAGCGTACATTGCGGTTTTTCATGTAACAATAACGTAATGTAACCGTAGCCTCAGTAACTATTGTTACATTTGTAATTAATCGGTTCCTCACCCAACTTTGCATTCCGGCAATTAGTCTCCAATGTAACAATGATATGTTTATTATTGTTACATTTCCATGTAACCGTAGCCAGTGCCTAACAAAAAACCTGCGTACATGCAGTCGGAGAGACCAGAAACATATATGAGGGCCCTCATGGGGTTTTTGATTATGTGATTACTTGGCCGGTTTTTTAATGATTATTTGATTATTAAGCCAAATATTTCATGATTATTTGATTACCTAGGACTGTATTTTTAGTTTATGATTATTTGATTACTAAAGATAAGCAAAAATTTAATGATTATGTGATTATATTGGCAAAAAAAATGGTGATTATGTGATTACTAGGACCCCCCCATGAGGGGCCTCATATATTGTATTATACATGTATGCCTTTGGAGAGAGGGGACACGTACACACTAATAATAGGAAAATCACCTGTTTCCAGTCTGTACGATATAAAGGTTGGTCTCGACTTGTAAACGTTCCTGGATTTTCCATTATCTCATGGGTGTGTCCGTGTTCGTGGTGGTCCCCATGTTGATGACCGTTAGTGTGTAAGTTCACATGTTCGTCACTGATCGGACCAGCTGTGAATAAGGTTATATATTACATCATAAGAAGTAATGAAGTAAACTAAAATGTAATGTATTATATAGAAATTTACTATTTTTAGGCAAAACGATAACATTTATCAAAATTCTTCATTTGAGAGAATAAAAATTCTTTAAACACAGAGACCGTTGTTTTTCCTGTTTGAATGGTTTTACACTAGTCAGTTTTTGGAACCATTTTATAACTTGCTGTTCGATGTGAGCCAAGCTAGCTCCGTGTTGAAGACCGTACTTTGACCTTTAATAGTTTACTTTTACAAATTGTGACTTGGATGGAGAGTTGTCTCATTGCCACATTTTCTTATATCTATATAAAGAGAGGGAGAAAATATAATTCGGGAATAAGTAAACAATAGCTTGAGGACAACTGAAATCTGATTAAAACACCGATCTTGTGTCCCAGTTTTGCTTCCAATGATCTATAAACGCTCCGTTCTACTTTCTGTATTCAAAAACTTTCGGAATCCTCTAGTCTTGTTGGAATAAAACCCGCCTTCCAAAATTTGAAGGTTTAAATTTCATTGGCTGAAGTAATAATCATCGTAAGAGAAAGAAAAACGGAAGGTTGACAGAGCTTAGACACGCCAGGATCTATAAATCAGATTGGTAAATCTGTTATTTGTCAGTTCAGATATAATTGTATCAACTGTTTGTAAAGCGTTTTTTTTCTCCAAATAATAAGAAACTGAACTTTTTCTATTTTCTGAAGCAACTATAAAAAAGAAGATGTGGTATGATTGCCAATGAGACAACTCTGCACAATGGACCAAATGACACAGCAATTAAAATTGTTTTGTTCGTATGCATTGTCTGTTGTCCTTTTATAGGTAAATGAGAGGGCAGGGGTAATCATTTATTTTTATCTGTTGCTATGCAGGCTCTTTGTTTTCTTTCCTCGCGAAAATTAATTTTTACATTTGTTCACCCCCCCCCCCCACCCCCCTTTACCACCTTTCCAAAAATCAAAAGATCGTTCCTTAATTGTTTCCATGCACTTTTTTTTTAAATTTACATTCTCTTCCAATCTTTTTTCCTGGGTGGAGAAACCTTTAAAAATCAGTCTGATGTAGAAATTCTACATGTGCATATAAAACGTTTGTGTATTGTACTACATTAAACGAGTAACACTATTCGCTAAAAAAAATGTGAACTTTAATGCTAGATGATTGTTTACCAACCTTTGAGAAAGTTGACTCTATCGTTTGACTCCATGATGACGATCGACAGACTAGGAATGCAATGAAACTTGTGTCTTATATTTATCTTTGTCCTTGTTCTGCAATCCTAAACAACAAGATAATAGTATATCAATTATTAATTAAAAAAAAAAATTACAGTACAATTAAAATTATATAACTTTCTGCTTTATATTCGTCCCTTTATTTTATTAAGTACCACTAATTGTGTAGCGAAGTTCTGACATGCGACTAAAATGTAAGCAATGGTGTACAATAACAGGATAAAATTACAGTAGAATATAGAATCATATTCAAAACAGTGTGGCTGTGGCCATTGATTGACGGCCTAAATTATCCCGTTGACTCGGACAGATTAGGTGAACGTTTATCTGTAAAAACCACTGCTCACTACTTACTTATTATAGAATTTAAAATGTGGGGTCACCGAAGGTTCTTAAAGCTTTTAAGATTAAAATAATTCGAAAAATTAATCAGGAATAACCTTTATGTTTTGATTTATATTATTGATATAAATCAAAACATCGTGTTAATCCTGATTAGTTTTTCTAATCACTTTATTTCAGGCGTTGAGAACCTTTAGCGACACCACAGTTTAAGTGTCTTTAACAAGTACATAGTGAGCAGTGGTCGTTACAGACAAACGTTCACCTAATCTGTCCCAGTCAATAGGATAATTTAGGTCGTCAATCAATGGCCACAGCCACACTGTTTTGAATTTGATTCTAGATGAAATAAGCCTACGACTCAAATGGTCCATATTCTGGTGTTAAGATTTAAACACGGCACGGTGTTTTAATCCCCAAACTAAGATCGCGATGGCAGATTCCAAGGGGCAGATATATGAAGGAGTCAAGAGCGTCCGTGCTCCCTTGTGAAGCTATATATAAGGTAAATTCATCAAATTTCAACATGTCCCACTCTTAACGTTGCCTCATTATAACCCCCCTTTTTCATTACCAGGTATCTTCAACTGTATTGTAAAAACAATAATAAGGTAAGGCTTTTATCTAAGAATACTGCTTACTTCACAGCACAAAGCGTGTTCAGTATAAACTACATATATATAAGAAGATGTGGTATGAGTGTCAATGAGACATCTCTCCATCCATGTAACAATTTATAAAAGTATTTACCATTATGTACATGTATGTATATTCGCTATTTTAAATGAAGGCATATTATTTTCCTCAGTCTTTTTCAACCACAAAACACTGAGACAGTTAAACCATCAACTTATACTAAAGCGCTAGTCTATAATTTATATGCACTGCGGCATTCACTAATAAAATATAAACGTTTCTGACAAAACACACATCATCCAGTACTTGAATCATAGAGTAGTTACGGATTCAGGGGAGGGGGTTCGGGTATTACCCCCCCCCCCCTTTTTGACGATAAATGCATTTGAATCGGGATATACTTGGAAAATAAACAAAATAGCGAAAAGAAAAATTGTAACAAAATAGGGTCGAAGAAAAAATACACAAAATAGCGATCATAATATTCAAGCTTTGCTAAAAATATTTGTTTCATTTTTATTTTCTAACCATTGTTATACATTTATAATTTGTGACAAAACACACATCATCCAGTACTTGAATCATAGAGTAGTTACGGATCCAGGGGAGGGGGTTCGGGTATTACCCCCCCCCCCCTTTTTGACGATAAATGCATTTGAATCGGGATATACTTGGAAAGATAGATGGTCAGATAATATCCTGTGTATAAGAAAATGCATTTGAAAATTATTCTATGGGGTAATACTTCCTAAGTATTATGTCTATTGTTTTCTTTGAAATGTTATCTAAGGGGTCATATCATATCAGTTGCATATATATCAAAATAAGTATAACATGTGCAAAAAATATGTTGTTGAAAGTGAAAGTATTGATTTTGAAAGTAGGGTCGAAATTAGCCATAGTCAATTATTCAAGGTTCAAACATCTGACCATCTATCTTTCCAAGTATATCCCGATTCAAATGCACATCATCCAGTACTTGAATCATAGAGTAGTTACGGATCCAGGGGAGGGGTTCGGGTATTACCCCCCCCCCCCCTTTTGACGATAAATGCATTTGAATCGGGATATACTTGAAAGATAGATGGTCAGATAATATTATTTAAAACCATTGTAAAAGGTTATTTAATTATACATAATTTTATGAAATGACCTATCGTTCGTTCACCCCTAGCACCTTGACCTAACCTATATGTCATCTTAACCTAGTTGGACTCTACATTTAACCTTACAGCCAGCATAATCCAGATTATATCAGTAACAAATAAAATGTTTTAAAATTAAGAGCCACGCATATTGCATAATATTTCACGTGACCAAAATAACATTCAATAAAACCAAGTGATATACAATATATTGCATGCGCGTAAGTAGTGTCTAATTCTATTTTTATCCTTTCTTCAACGATCAGGAGTATAAAATCGATTTCTTTGTAGCATGAATACATCACATTTATAGCACAGTGCTATTTATAATATGTCATGATTCAATAAATAACATTAAAACCATGGGATATAAATAGATGATCAAATATTACGAAGCCTACATTTATTTATTGACAGCATTACATAAAATATTAATTTAAAAAAAAAATTCAGACACCAAAACTTTCGTTATATTGGTCTAAAAGCACGTTTAAATTTCTTGATTATGCATGCATATCCTAATTTTTAACATCAAAATGTGAATAAAAAAAAAAGTAAAATGTAAAATGTATCTTACCTTACTACACGGTCTTAACAAACTCCTTACCAATTAGATTAACTTGTACTTTTGGTATCTTCAGTTCACCGGTCTTCAGTTCACGTGTGGAAACTATAAGTAACATAAGTTACTTACGGTTCGATGAACTCAGGTGAACTGAAGTCTCCAATGATTTAACGTCTTCTCAAACTGTACACACCACAAGTAAGTGATTATATACTGTGGAAATATCATAAACGACAAATTTTAAGAACAAAATATATCAATTGATTGTATATATCGTACATTGTACATTGCGGTGATATTTATTTGTCCTGAAGGACGGAAGAAGATTCAGTGGTAAAAATTAAGGTAAGGTTGCAATGTGTTTTCTTGTCTTTGGCTGCATGTTCCGATGAATTTTCATTAATAGGTAACGGGGTATAATTGCAAAAGGTATTTAATAATCTTTGTCAGGCAATTTTTTTTTTGGCCAAATGGGCCAATTGGGCATTTCTCATCACTTTGCGTCCGTCGTCCATTAACTTTTAAAAAAAATCTTTTTCTCGGAATCTACTTGGCCAACTTTAACCAAATACAGTATTTGGCTAATATCTCTGAAACTAAATCATTTAGAAAGCTATTAAGACAAGAATAGAAATATTCAGTATTTAGTAAATTAATTTTAAGTAATTTTTGCAGCTTTGGGTTTTTATCTTGAATATCAATACAGATCGAGATAAACTGTAAACAGCAATAATGTACAGCAAAGTAGGATCTACAAATAAATCAACATGACCAAAATTGTCAATTGACCCCCTAAGGAGTTATAACGATAAAGATTGATTAAAAATTAAGAGCCACGCATATTGCATAATAATTAACATGACCTAAATAACATTCAATAAAATCAAGTGATATACATCGCATGCGCGTAAGTAATATCTAACTCTTTGTATGTCCTTTCTTCAACGATCAAGAGTAAAATCGATTTCTTTGTAGAATGAATACATTACATTTATAGCACAGTGCTATTTATATGATGTCATGATTCAATTAATAACATTAAAACAATGGGATATAAATAGATGATCAAATATTATTGACAGTAGTAAAGAAAATATTAAATAAAATATTAATTTTAATATTTCAGACACCAAAACTTTCGTTATATTGGTCTAAAAGCACGTTTAAATTTCTTGATTATGCATGCATATCCTATTTTTTAAAATCAAAAGCTGATTGAGTCATTGATCGATTCATGTCATTGATGGAAAAACACAGGCACTTGTTTCTGTCAATATGTGGTTTTCTATCCATACCCGTACAAAAATCACGTGATTTTTTTTACGGGTATGGATAAAAAAAAACGTATTGGCAGAAACAAGTGCCTGTGGGATCGATTTTTTGTACGGGTATGGATAAAAAAAAACATATTGACAGAAACAAGTGCCTGTGTGGAAAAACCTTCACTTTAAAAAATGTAAAATGTAAAATGTATCTTACCTTACTACACGGTCTAAACTAACTCCTTACCAATTGAATTAACTTACTTTTAGTCTCTACAGCTCACGATGTAGCTAACGGTTCAATGAATTCAAGCTTTGAAAAATATGCTTTTTTTAAATTTTCTAACCATTTTAAGTGTTAAGTAAAATAATAAAAATAAAGTGTTATTTTGTTTGGCAAACAGACCTTGTTATATCAGTTACTTGAAAGATAGATGGTCAGATATTATTATTTAAAACCATTGTAAAAAGTTATTTTACCGTGACATAATTTTATGAAATGACCTATCGTTCGTTCACCCCTATGACCTTCACCTAACACTACAAACCATTAAAAGTCTGAAATGGCCTTTATCTGTACTCGACTGTACTTATTTTTACTCGACCAGTCTGAATTCGTCTGAGATTTACTTGATAATACTCGACTGTAGTCTGAACCATACTTAACAGTCTGAACTGTACTCGACCAAGTCTGAACCATATTCGACCTAGTCTGAACCATACTCGACCAAGTCTTAACCAAACTAGACCTATTCTTTGTATCTATTAACTGAATTTTATCATTTTAGGATTTTTTTTTAATAAAAATGAAATTTAAACAACAACTTAAAATTGAAAATGTATTCAATACAGTATTGAATTTAAAATTTCACAATAATCAATCATAATATAACTTCAACTCAATATTAATCAACACTTACATAATAATATATATCAACTTTTAAAATATAAATTAACAAAACAAGCTGAACAAATAATCTTAAAAAAATGAATTGTGACTAATATTTTCAATATTATTCAAATTTTATGAATATTTCGGAAGTATTTTATGGTAATTGGACTATTTTCACCATTAACTTAAGCCTAGTATAGATTTATGTTGTCAGTTGACTTAATGCAGTGAATGTTTTTTTATTAAGATATATATAAAATAGTAAATAAAACAACTTAATAAATTTAAAAAAAATGAGAGCTTAATTGTTTTGTTTTATTAAACCAAGAATTTAATATAATCATTATAATAGAATTTCCCTAGCAATCCTTGATAACCTTTTTAGAAAATGAAATGTATTCCAAAGTAACAGTAAAAAATTTTTTAAATTGATTTAAGAATTTTTTGTCAAATTAATATGGCAAACATAAAGCACTTTAATATGTTCTAATTAACTCAGCACATGTGTTTTACAGGTAAAAAGAAAGCCCTATTTTCTTAAATTCGTGTATTACTTATCTAGTACATACAGGTATATTCGAAAGGCCTTGTTATTTAATTTAAACAGGATGTTGCAATTTTGAATGAATGTTATTTAGAATTTAATACCTCTGACCAGGTGTGATCTTATTTATGAGTTTGCCCCAAGCAGAGGTTATACTTTACATTTCACCACTAATCAGAAAAAATAATTTTATTTATTTATTTAATTTTATCCCTTTTTTGATATAAGTTATATATAATATATTTTTTTTATCTTAAATATAATCAGAGATATATTTCTTATATAAGGACAAAATATTTTATAAATTTTGTTGGCTGTTATTATATATGTCAGTTAAAAAGAAATTTATTTAAACAGTTGAAAAAGTAGAAGTTTTTTGGTCTAGTATGGTTCAGACTGGTCGAGTATTGTTCAGACCTTTGGTTAAGTATGGTTTAGACTAGAAAAATAGGTCGAGTACATGTCAAGAATGGGTTAAGACTGTTTCAGACTGGTCGAGTAATAGTTCAGACTATTTTCAACGGCAAAGATGAGGGTCAAGTACGATTCATTACAGTCAAGTATGGTTCAGACTGGGGTCGAGTAATGTCAAGTAAAAGTCAGACCAATTCAGACTGGTCGAATAAAAATCAGTACAGTCGTGTACAGATATAGGCCATTTCAGACTTTAATGGTTTGTAGTGTAACATATATATGCCATCATAACCTAGTCTGACTCTACATTTAACCTTTCAGCCAGCAAAATCTAGATTGTACCAGTCCAGTAAATTAAAGATTGTTTAAAAATTAAGAGCCACGCATATTGCATAATAATTAACATGACCTAAATAACATTCAATAAAATCAAGTGATATACATCGGACCAATGACCCTTCGGACCAATGCGCAAAAGTAATATCTAACTCTTTGTATGTCCTTTCTTCAACGATCAAGAGTAAAATCGATTTCTTTGTATCGCCATGACCTTCTGAATACAAATCTTCAGATTTCTGTATTTTGTGTAAGAACGCGCAATTCTTACTAGAACGATACTGTTGCACCGTATTGTCATTTTTTTTACTGAAGAACATCTCATTCTTTACTTTTTCAATGGGAAAATATAAATGAAGCAAAACTATTGCCGTGTCTAAATAACTCTTAACTGACACAATTTCAATTGTCCAACCCATTAACAGACTTTATTCTCATAATTTTCACTAAAACGTGGTATTATTCACGTTATATTACAATTATGAAATATTTACTAATGTCAAATTATTTTTTAGAACCAAAGTACTATTTTGTGTCCTTTAAATGATATCTAAAATTGTGTGTTTCGCCTTTTATTAAAAAATTGCTAAGCGTATAAGCATAAATTATACATACTTACGCGACGCCTTTCAGTTTTACTGAAAACTGCGCAGAATATGAAATGTTTTTATAGGTGGAAAATATTCTATGAGAGATATCATTTTGTCAGACACTTTTCTTTTTTTTATTTGGTTCTTATAATATGCAAAAAATCTGTATATATATTTCTGAGTTTAACATAAAATTGTGCGTTTTACTCTTAACAGACGTATAACCAACCCGATAACAGACCAATCGCCCATATAGCCGCATACTCAATATAGATTAACCGACCAATCTCTCGGTTAGCCGAGTGTCGGCCGTGGATAATTGCAAAAGGTATTCAATAATCTTTGTGAGGCAAGATTTATTTTACCTCACCTGGCCCAATGGGCCAAGTTGGTATTTCTTATCACTTGGCGTCCGTCGTCAGTTAATGTTCATCATAACAAATGGACAAATATGGCCGTATTTTCATCTCAAAAATTGATAAGAGGTCAACAGCGTAGTCATCGCTGGGGACGTCATCGCTGAGAACTTTAGTCCACGGAGAGGACGCAAAGGAGAGAAAGCTGTGTCTGTATTATATATTTGGGTATACATTTACAATTAATTCTCCATAGGCGGTAATGGTAACGTTTTCCTCCGTTGCTCAGTCCATATCGTTTACTTGAACATGTATGATGGCTCATATCGAAGCTGATACATTTATACATGTCTGGTTAAATTTTCGGGGTGGCAAGTGAGATTACTTTTTTCGCAAATTGATGGACCCCGGAAGATGGTGAAAAATGTCACTCTCCTCATGAAATAATCCCAAAATTATGATCATAAAATTCAATAAAAAAATTGTCCTTTCTAATAATTTATTTCAGGTCAAATCTACATCTTTCTTTTCTCATCACACCAGCTCTATAAAACAGTTCTTATTGTTCATTTATGTCCATTTTTAAAATCACAGCATCCACAATTGTATGGCGGACTAATATTTTTTTTTAATTACGTCATCTGAGTTCCTCATCTCAAGGTCTATTAGGGATCCTGACCCATATTGAAATTCATACTTCTGATTTTTCCAAATATTTTTATGTGATCTTCATCGGTATAACATTCTGAATAAATCTGTGTATTTTTGTCCATTTCTGAAAAAAAATAAAGTTGTTTTAGCACTATAAGGCAATGACACTTTCGTCGCTATATTCATTTATTTTGAATACAATGTGTTTGTATAATTAATTTCTTCCAGAATACCTTCACTAGTCAAAACAAGGACAAAACTTCTGATTATAATCTTTAATTACAATACACAGACCCTGTTAAAGCATTCTATAAAATTTTCTTGTGCCTTAAAGTGCATTTTGACAGAGAAATTATGCAAAAATGAAGATTTTATAAAAAAACCAACACCAAAATAATTATTCTTACTAGTGGAAATCTGGTATTTAAAACTGTGGAAAGCACTCTTAACTACTGGGAAAGTCATCCTTATCATATAATTAGAGTACAATATAGTGCAAATTTTCAAAACTTGTCCTTTCACATAATTCTATTTGAGAAAAAATGTTTTCAACATGTATTTCAGTGAAAACCTTTTATTAGTGAGAAATCCACATGAGGTTTTAAAGGAAACATTGTGACATCACATGTATTATGGCGTCATTAAATAACGACAGATCAAAATAGAGCTAAATATATTTTGCAGTGTTACGTGAGAAACAGTTGCCGCAAGATTTAACTCGAAATATTGAGTCGAAACGATCTGTAACTAAGCCTTTTCATTTAATACCAAGACCATAGCAACAGTTTTCATATTTGCATATTTTTAACATACCGACTGTAATTTCAATTGCATAAATACCATAAATAAACAATTTAGAGCTTGCCAAATAAAGGAAAATGCTTACCAGTTATTCAGGACTTTTTAAAACCTCTAGTTTGCCATCTCAGGTTAAAAAGTAATGATATGTCTGGAACTGAAATAAGACAAAAAAATTACTCAGGCTGTGTTATCATTTGATTTAAATACATAAGTACTATTGAGAGAGAAAAATCTAATTCTTGAAAGTTTAATCACAAAGAAAGACAAATGCTTCTCCCTTGTGGCTTAGTCACCTTCATTTAAACCTTTTATTGTAGAAGCAATGGGTAGTAGCTAACTAGCTTAATAGTTGAATAGGTGCAGAAATATTGTTTTCAAAAAGGTTTGACCCTCCCCCTTTTTCACTGAGAAATGACAATATCTATTGTTTTGCTCAAGTGCATTAAAAATATTAGTTCATGATTTTCTTTAAACATGTACATGTTTTTTCTGTTTTTTTGCATATGATATCTACTGACCAGGGGTCAAATCATTGGATAAAAGCACATGCGATGATGTATCTCACTTTACTCGTATGGAAGTGTGTTATCTCCCTTGATTATCAGGTATTCCTGTAGACCGAAGTGATAATTACATAACAAAGACTATATTGTGTCATGTTTACTTACAATTTAATAATATTTAAAAGTTGTTTCTTGCCTTTTTCAATATAGTAAACAAATTCCTTTCGGATCTCTCGGAAGTAAACAAAGTTATGATTGTGCCTAAAAAGTGTTCAGCCCCGTGCCAGTAATGCATTTTAAAAGCAAAGTTTCATTGAGTTTTTGCTGATCTTTATCAATAATATTTATCTTAAACTATTTATAATAACTAGGTATAAATAAAAAACTACTAACCATCATTTTCGGTGGTGTACAAGGTGAAATCATCCATAAATTAGCCTGAAAACTTCTGTAATTAAGCTTCTAATTTGGGTATACATTTACAATTAATTCTCCATAGGCGGTAATGGTAACGTTTTCCTCCGTTGCTCAGTCCATATCGTTTACTTGAACATGTATGATGGCTCATATCGAAGCTGATACATTTATACATGTCTGGTTAAATTTTCGGGGTGGCAAGTGAGATTACTTTTTTCGCAAATTGATGGACCCCGGAAGATGGTGAAAAATGTCACTCTCCTCATGAAATAATCCCAAAATTATGATCATAAAATTCAATAAAAAAATTGTCCTTTCTAATAATTTATTTCAGGTCAAATCTACATCTTTCTTTTCTCATCACACCAGCTCTATAAAACAGTTCTTATTGTTCATTTATGTCCATTTTTAAAATCACAGCATCCACAATTGTATGGCGGACTAATATTTTTTTTTAATTACGTCATCTGAGTTCCTCATCTCAAGGTCTATTAGGGATCCTGACCCATTTAAGATGTGTCATAGTTATCTCGCTTTTTATACGACCGCAAAAATTTTAATTTTTCGTCGTATATTGCTATCACGTTGGCGTCGTCGTCGTCGTCGTCCGAATACTTTTAGTTTTCGCACTCTAACTTTAGTAAAAGTGAATAGAAATCTATGAAATTTTAACACAAGGTTTATGACCACAAAAGGAAGGTTGGGATTGATTTTGGAAGTTTTGGTTCCAACAGTTTAGGAATTAGGGGCCAAAAAAGGGCCCAAATAAGCATTATTCTTGGTTTTCGTACAATAACTTTGGTTTAAGTAAATAGAAATCAATGAACTTTAAACACAAGGTTTATGAACACTAAAGGAAGGTTGGGATTGATTTTGGGAGTTTTGGTTCAAACAGTTTAGGAATAACGGGCTAAAAAGGGGTCCAAATAAGCATTATTCTCGGTTTTTCGCACCATAACTTTAGTATAAGTAAATAGAAATCTATGAAATTTAAACACAAGGTTTATGACCATAAAAGGAAGGTTGGGTTTGATTTTGGGAGTTTTGGTCCCAACAGTTTAGGAATAAGGGGCCCAAAGGGTCCAAAATTGAACTTTGTTTGATTTCATCAAAAATTGTATAATTGGGGTTCTTTGATATGCCGAATCTAACTGTGTATGTAGATTCTTAATTTTTGGTCCCGTTTTCAAATTAGTCTACATTAAATACCAAAGGGTCCAAAATTAAACTAAGTTTGATTTTAACAAAAATTGAATTCTTGGGCTTTTTTTGATATGCTGAATCTAAACATATACTTAGATTTTTGATTATGGGCCCAGTTTTCAATTTGGTTCAAATCAGGATCCAAAATTATTATATTAAGTATTGTGCAATAGCAAGAAATTTTCAATTGCACAGTATTCAGAAATAGCAAGAAATCTTCAATTGCACAGTATTGTGCAATAGCAAGCAATTTTCAATTGCACAGTATTGCGCAATAGCAAGAAATCTTCAATTGCACAGTATTGTGCTATAGCAAGTATTTTCAATTGCACAGTATTGCGCAATAGCAAGAAATATCTAATTGCACAATATTGTGCAATAGCAAGAAATTTTCAATTGGAGTTATCTTTCTTTGTCCAGAATAGTAGTTGAATCAACTTAAATCATTGTTTTATACAATATACAATGTATATTCACTTTTACTACCAACTGATAAATTAAAACAATCTTTACCATTCAGTGATAACAAGCACTTAATTTTACATTTTAATATTTTATGATGTATTTAAATGAGTAGTTATTGTTGCAAACTCCATTAGGAATTTGAATTGAGATCAGTTTTGGAAAAAGGGAAAGGGGGATGTGAAAAAAAATGGGGGGGGGGGGGGCGTTAAATTTTTCTCATTTCAGATTTCATAAATAAAAAGAAAATTTCTTCAAACATTTTTTTGAGAGGATTAATATTCAACTGCATAGTGAATTGCTCAAAGGCAAAAAAAAAAAAAAAAAAAATTAAGTTCATTAGACCACATTCATTCTGTGTCAGAAACCTTTGCTGTGTCAACTCTGAATCCAGCTTAAATGTTGTGTCCATACTTGCCCCAACTGTTCAGGGTTCAACCTCTGCGGTCGTATATAGCTGCGCCATGCGGAGCATCTGGTTAAAATCAAGTTTGAGATTGACTGCACATAACAAGATCTTTTAACATGTTTAAAGTAACTTGCATGAATAAAGATGTTATGTAATATGAAAATTTTAAAGAAAGAAAACAAATATATATACTGCATTTAACATGTTTAATTTTTCCACTTTTTATCAAATGCTATCATTATTATAATAGATATTCGTATAACATTGTATAATTGTTATGGTTATTATGATCTTTATTAGGTAACTAAATTGTAACTTATTCGTATGTGCATTCTCTATTCCGGCAAAAAGAGAATCTGCTAATTTTCTCTGTATTTGTTTTCATTCACGAGTACATATTCATATAAAAATAATTATGAATCCCAATAAAATTTGTAAAAGTAAATTTTAAAAACGTCCGTGGTAAATATATCTGTAACATTCTTATATTATATGCCTCATATACCAGATATAATGTACATAAACGACCTGCGCGCTGAACTATTATTTATGCCAAAAAGTCGATCATAAATCATACAGGATAGTCAAAATAAATTCTTTTTTTTACAAGTATTTGAAACATTCCTGAGCTTTACTTGTTATTTCAATTTCTACTTACTTATAAAAGGTATGCACCTTAACGTCTTCAGCAGAGATTTACTTTGAAAATCAATCATTATTCAAATAAATATTCATAAGATGTATCATGACTCGCCGAATGTCCTAACCATAGATTTATTGACAGGACTACATTTTTTCATAATTTTAAGTAATAGAATGTTCATAACAGGGATGCAAATTCAACACCCTAAGTTTTGATTTTACTGATGTCCATTGAAATATCCTGTAATGGCTATAAAAGGTACGCAACTACAAAGTCCTGAGCGTGGAGATGTCCTTTAAACGTGATTATACGAAAATTGAAAGATAGAACATCCAACGTCCTGCACGTGGATGTACTTTGTTGTCTACTATTCTGTTGTCCTATGAAAAAGTGATATATTTGTCATAACAAATTGGCACATCTCCGTCTGACATATTCCCAATTTCTATTTTGAATTGTATATCCAACGGCCTGAGCGTGGATTAATTCTGAAGTCCATTGACAAGTATTTCATTATAATACAAGATTGGCACATCGAAAGGTCCTGCGCGTGGATCAATTCTGATGTCCACTATAAAATCGTTTAATGGTCAAAGAAGATTGGAACAGTCAACGTCCTTGGCGTTGAATTATTCTGATGTTCATTGAGAAGTAATAGTATGGCCATAGAAAATTGGCACATCCAATGTCCTGAGCGTGGATTAATTCTGATATCCGTTGAAAAGTAATATCATGGTCATTAAAGATTGGCACATCCAACGTCCTGAGCATGAATTATTTCTGATATCCATTGAAAAGTAATATCATGGTCATTAAAGATTGGCACATCCAACGTCCTGAGCGTGGATTAATTCTGATGTCCGTTAGCAAGTCATGCAATGGTCAAATAAGATTGGCACATCCAACGTCTCCAGCGTTTATTAATTCTAATGTCAACTAGAAAGTCATGTAAAATTCAAATCAGATTGTCAAATCCAACGTCCTGAATGTGGATTTATTCTGATGTCCGTTAAAAATCATGTAATGGTTCAATACGATTGGCACATCCAACGTCCTGAGCGTGAATTAATTCTGATGTCCATTAGCAAGTCATGTAATGGTCAATTAAGATTGGCACATCAAACGTCCTCAGCGTTGATTGATTCTGATGTCCACTACAAAGTTATGTATTGGTCAAATCAGATTGGCATATCAAACGTCCTGAGCGTGGATTAATTTTAATGTCCTGTAAAAAGTCATGTAATGGTCAAATAAACCTGGTAAAACAAACGTCCTGAGCGTGGATTAATTCTGATGTCCACTAAAAAGTTATGTAAAGGTCAAATAAGACTGGCACATCCAACGTCCTGTGCCTGGATTAATTCTGATGTCCACTAAAAAGTCATATAATGGTCAAATAAGACTTGCATATCCAACGTCCTGAGTGTGGATTAATTCTGATGTCTACTAAAAAGTTATGTAATGGTCAAATAAGACTGGTACATCCAACGTCCTGGGCGTAGATTAATTCTGATGTCCACTAAAACGTCATGTAATGGTCAAATGAGACTGGCACATCCAACGTCCTAAGCGCGGATTTATTTTGATGTCCACTTAAAAGTCATGTAATGGTCATATCAGATTGGCACATTCAACTTCCTGAGTGTGGATTTTATCTGATGTCCGTTAAAAGTCATGTAATGGTAAAAGAGGATTGGCACATCCATCGTTCTGAGCGTGGATTAATTCCGGTTTCATCAAAAAAGTCATGTACTCGTCAAATAAGACTGGCATATCCAACGTCGTGAGCGTGGATTAATTCTAATGTCCACAAAAACGTCATGTAATTGTCAAATAAGACTGGCACATCCAACATCCTTAGCGTGAAGTATAAATGACCTCAATTGAAAAGTAATGTTATGTTCGTAGAAACTTAGCACATCAAATGTCCTGAGCCTGGATTAATTCTGATGTCCACTAAAAGATCATGTAATAGTCAAAGAAGATTGGCACATCCATCGTTCTGAGCGTGGATTAATTCTGATATCCACTATAAAGTCATATAATGGTCATAGAAAATTGGGACATCCAACGTCATGAGTGTGGATTAATTTTAATGTCCACTAAAAAGTCATGTAATGGTCAAATAAGACTAGAACAGAGATTTATCATGGGGGTCAACTTCTTTTAAGCTGTTAGGGATAAACTTTGATATTGATCTTGATAAAATTTTAAACTTAAATTATACTGATAGGTATCATCAGATAAAAAATTTGATAAATACATGGTCTAAAAGAAACTTAACAGTTATTGGTAAAATATCTGTGGTTAAAACTCTTATTCTTCCAATACTTAATCATCTCTTTTTAACATTACCAAACCCAAATGCTGAGATGATTAAGAAAATTAATGATGCTATTTATTATTTTTTATGGAACTCACCAGTTCATAGAGTTAAAAAAGAAGTGTTACACATGGATTATAAGAATGGTGGTTTAAAGATGATAAATATTCATCTATTTATGATAGCTTTAAAATGTACATGGATAAGAAAATTGTTTAGTTCTAACTGTAAATGGTCAACTATTTTATTTACAAATATGGATAAAGAAAAATTGTTTAAACTAGGAAATAGTTACACAACAAATACTATTTCAAATGTCAAAAATAAATTTTGGATTGATGTATTTAAAGCATGGCAATATTTTGTAGATAAAGATATAAATTCTACATGGGAATATTTTCTTGCTAGTCCATTATGGATGAATAAGAATATAAATATCAACAATAAACATGTATTTTATAGAAGTTGGTATAATAAAGGTATTGTTTTTGTAAATGATGTGATTAGTAATAGTGGAAAGTTTCTCTCATATGGGGAAATAAAAGACAAATTTGATATTTCTGGGAATATAATGATGTATAATAGTATCATTTCAGCATTAAATAAGACAAAGAAGCTGTATTCAAGGGGAGATAATAAGCTCACAGAACCTTTTATTCCCTCTTTTGTTCAAACCATTTTAAAAAGGAAAAAGGGAACTAAAGATATATATTGGATGTTAATACCTAAAGTGGTTCCGAATGGGGAGAAAAAGTGGAATCAAATTTTGGAACTTAATGAATTGGAATGGAGAGAAATTTTCAAACTTCCTTTTGCAGTTACTAATAACACAAAATTACAATGGTTACAGTTTAGAGTAAATCATAGAATATTAGCTACAAACAAATTTTTGTGTAAAATTAATGTCATAAATAGCCAGCTATGTAATTTCTGTAAGGAAGAAATAGAAACTGTAGAACATGTACTATGGAATTGTGAAAATGTCCAGAATTTATTAGAAGAAATAGATATATGGTTTTTATCTAATGGTATAAGTATTTCATTCACCAAAAAGAATTTTTTGTTTGGTGATGTCTCACATGTATACAAGGGTGAAATTTCAAACCTGATTTTTCTGTGTCTTAAACAATATATTTATAATACAAGATATTTCCAGAAAGTTTTATCAATTCATGCTGTGAAGAAAGTACTAAAAGATCTATATAATCTAGAGAAGTGTATAGCAGTAAGAAACAATAAACTTGAGAGTTTTAATAAATTGGGGATTCTATTTACTCATTTGTTTCAATTGTAATTAAAGTCCTATTAAAATTCATATGTGAAAAACATGATAGATGTTAATTTTTGAACTATCAAAAAAGCTACATCAAAAATATTCATCAGAAAATTATATTTATTTTTATTTTCTTTTTTTTTCTGTATTAATTTTTTCTTTTTTTTTCTTTATTTTAAATTTTGATTAATTTAAATTAATTAATTTAACCTCAAATTTTCCATTCTTAAAAAAACGGAAAAATCTTGAATATCTGTATGTTTGTTAAAATGATTATTCTAATATGATGAATTCATGTATTTGTGGTCCTTATTTTTGAACTTTTATTATGTTATTTTTTATTGCAAATGAAAAATGTTGTATTATATTGTAACTACAGCTGATATATTTTTTTGTAAAATGAACTAACAAATACTAACACAATATATTTTACATGATCTATTGCTAACATTAACGAGGCCGGGATAAGGTACCGGTATTCGATGTTTTCATTACTAACAAATGTACAGATTTCAATAAAAAAATGAAAATTAAAAAAAAAAAAAAAAAAAAAGACTGGCACATCCAACGTCCTGAGCATTGATTAATTCTGATGTCCACTAAAAAGTTATGTAATGGTCAAATAAAACTGGCACATCCAACGTCCAGTTTGTGGATAAATTCTAATGTCCACTAAAAAGTCATGTTATGGTCAAATAAGACTGGCATATTAAGCTTTCTGAGTGTGGATTTATTCTGATGTCTACAAAAAAACCAAATGTAATGGTCAAATATGACTATTACATCCAACGTCCTCAGCGTGGATTAATTTTAATGTCCTTTAAAAAGTCATGACGTAATGATCAAATCAGATTGGCACATCCAACGTCCTGAGCGCGGATTTATTTTGATGTCCACTAAAAAGTCTTGTTATGATCAAATGAGATTGGCACATCCAACGTCCTGAGCGTGGATTAATTCTGATGTCCTCTAAAAAGTCTTGTTATGATCAAATAAGACTGGCACATCCAACGTCCTGAGCGTGGATTTATTCTGATGTCTACAAAAAAGTCATGTAATGGTCAAATAAGACTGCCTTATCCAACGTCCTGAGCATGGATTTATTTAGATGTCTCCTAAAAAGTCATGTAATGGTCAAATAAGACTGGCACACCCAACGTCCTGAGCGTGGATTAATTCTGATGTCTAATAAAAAGTCATGTAATGGTCAAATAAGACTGACAAATCCAACGTCCTGAGCGTGGATTTATTCTGATGTCCACTAAAAAGTCATGATCAAATAAGACTTGCATATCCAACGTCCTGAGCGTAGATTAATTCTGATGTCCATTAAAAAGTCATGTAAAAATGGTCAAATCAGATTGGCACATCCAACGTCCTGTGTGTGGATTTATTCTGATGTCCACTAAAAAGTCATGTAATGTCTTGAACGTGGATTAATTCTGATGTCCACTAAAAAGTCTTGTAATGATCAAATAAGACTGGCATATCCAACGCCCTGAGTGTGGATTACTTCTGATGTCTACAAAAAACCAAATGTAATGGTCAAATATGACAATTACTTCCAACGTCCTCAGCGTGGATTAATTTTAATGTCCTGTAAAAATGCATGTAATGATCAAATAAGACTTGCATATCCAACGTCCTGAGCGTGGATTATTTTTGATGTCCATTAAAAAGTCATCTAATGGTCAAATCAGATTGGCACATCCAATGTCCTGAGCGTGGATTAATAATGATGTCCACTAAAAATTCATGTAATGATCGAATAAGACTGGCACATCAAACGTCCTGAGCGTGGATTTATTCTGATGTCTACTAAAAATTCATGTAAGGGTCAAATGAGATTGGCACATCCAACGTCCTGAGTGTGGATTTATTCTGATGTCCACTAAAAAGTCATGTAATGATCAAATGAGATTGGCACATCCATCGTCCGCAGCGTGGATTTATTTTTATGTCCACTAAAAAGTCATGAAATGGTCAAATCAGACTGGCACATATAACGTCCTGAGTGTGGATTTCTTCTGATTTCTACTAAAAAGTCATGTAATGATCAAATGAGATTGGCACATCCATCGTCCGCAGCGTGGATTTATTTTTATGTCCACTAAAAAGTCATGTAATGGTCAAATAAGACTGGCACATCCATTGTCCTGAGCGTGGATTTATTCTGATGTCTACTTAAAAGTCATGTAATGTCATGAGCGTGGATTAATTCTGATGTCCATTTAAAAGTCTTGTAATGATTAAATAAGACTGGCACATCCAACGTCCTGAGCGTGGATTTATTCTGATGTCTACTAAAAAGTCATGTAATGGTCAATTAAGACTGGCACATCCAACGTCTTGAGCGTGGATTTATTCTGATGTCCACTAAAAAGTCATGTAATGATCAAATAAGACTGGCACATCCAACGTCCTGAGCGTGAATTTATTCTGATGTCTACTAAAAAGTCATGTAATGTCATGAGCGTGGATTAATTCTGATGTCCATTAAAAAGTCTTGTAATGATTAAATAAGACTGGCACACCCAACGTCCTGAGCGTGGATTAATTCTGATGTCCACTAAAAAGTCATGTAATATTTCAAATAAGACTGGCACATCCAACGTCTTGAGTGTAGATTTATTCTGATGTCCACTAAAAAGTCATGTAATGATCAAATAAGACTGGCACATCCAACGTCCTGAGCGTGAATTTATTTTGATGTCCACTAAAAAGTCATGTAATGGTAAAATCAGATTGGCCCATCCAACGTCCTGAGCGTGGATTTATTTTGATGTCCACTAAAAAGTCATGTAATGGTCAAATAAGACTGGCACATCAAACCTCCTGAGTGTGGATTTATTCTGATGTCTACTAAAAAGTCATGTTATGGTCAAATAAGACTGGCAAATCCAACGTCCTGAGCGTGGATTAATTCTGATGTCCACTAAAAAGTCATGTAATGGTCAAATAAGACTGGCACATCCATTGTCCTGAGCGTGGATTTATTCTGATGTCTACTAAAAAGTCATGTAATGTCCTGAGCGTGGATTAATAATGATGTCCACTAAAAATTCATGTAATGATCAAATAAGACTGGCACATCAAACGTCCTGAGCGTGGATTTATTCTGATGTCTACTAAAAAGTCATGTAATGGTCAAATCAGACTGATACATAACGTCCTGAGTGTGGATTTCTTCTGATTTCTACTAAAAAGGCATGTAATGGTCAAATGAGATTGCCACATCCAACGTCCTGAGTGTAGATTTATTCTTATGTCCACTAAAAAGTCATGTAATGATCAAATGAGATTGGCACATCCATCGTCCGCAGCGTGGATTTATTTTTATGTCCACTAAAAAGTCATGTAATGGTCAAATAAGACTGGCACATCCATTGTCCTGAGCGTGGATTTATTTTGATGTCTACTAAAAAGTCATGTAATGTCCTGAGCGTAGATTAATTCTGATGTCCACTAAAAAGTCTTGTATGATCAAATAAGACTGGCACATCCAACGTCCTGAGCGTGGATTTATTCTTATGTCTACTAAAAAGTCGTGTAATGGTCAATTAAGACTGGCACATCCAACGTCATGAGCGTGGATTTATTTTGATGTCCCCTAAAAAGTCATGTAATGGTCAAATAAGACTGGCACACCAAACGTCCTAAGCGTGGATTAATTCTGATGTCCATTAAAAGTCATGTAATGATCAAATAAGACTGGCACATCCAATGTCTTGAGCGTGGATTTATTCTGATGTCCACTAAAAAGTCATGTAATGATCAAATAAGACTGGCGCATCCAACGTCCTGAGCGTGAATTTATTTTGATGTCCACTAAAAAGTCATGTAATGGTCAAATCAGATTGGGACATCCAACGCCCTGAGCGTGGATTTATTCTGATGTCTACTAAAATGTCCTGTAATGGTCAAATAAGACTAGCCTATCCAACGTCCTGAGCTTGGATTAATTCTGATATCCACTAAAAAGTCATGTAATGGTCAAATAAGACTAGCACATCCAACGTTCTGAGCGTAGATTTATTCGAATGTCCACTAAAACAGTCTTGTAATGGTCAAATCAGACTGGCACATCCACGTCCTGAGTTGTGGATTTATTTGATGTCCTACTAAAAAGTCATGTAATGGTCAAATAAGATTGGCAATCCAAGCGTCTGAGCGTGGATTTATTCTGATGTCCACTAAAAGTCATGTAATGGTCAAATAAGACTGGCACATCCAACGTCCTGAGCGTGGATTATTCTGATGTCCACTAAAAAGTCATGTAATGGTCAAATTAAGATTGGCACATCCAACGTCTGAGCTGGATTTATTCTGATGTCCACTAAAAGTAAGTCAATGGTCAAATATGCACATCACTGTCGATGTGGATTAATTTATATGTCCACTGAAAGTCATGTAATGGTCAAATAAGACTGGCACATCAACGTCCTGAGCTGGATTAATTCTGATGTCCACTAAAAAGTCATGTTAATGATCAAATAAGACTGGCATATCCAACGTCCTGAGTGTGGATTTTTTCTGATTGTCCACTAAAAAGTCATGTAATGGTCAAATGAGATTGGCACATCCAACGTCCTGAGTGTGGATTTATTCTGATGTCCACTAAAAAGTCATGTAAATGGATCAAATAGATTGGCCACATCCATCGTCCTGAGCGTGGATTATTCTGATGTCACTAAAAAGTCATGTAATGATCAAATCAAGACTGGCAATCCAACGTCTGAGCGTGGATTTTATTCTGATGTCTACTAAAAAGTCTGTAATGTCAATAATGGCACATCCACTCCTGAGGTGGATTATATGTTATGTCCACTAAAAAGTCATGTAATGATCAAATAAGACTGGCACATCCAACGTCCTGAGACGTGGATTAATTCTGATGTCCACTAAAAAGTCATGTAATGATCAAATAAGACTGGCACAATCCAACGTCCTTGAGCGTGGATTTATTCTGATGTCCACTAAAAAGTCATGTAATTGGTAAATAATGATTGCCACAAATCCAAACGTCCTGAGCGTGGATTTATTCTGATGTCACTAAAAAGTCATGTAATGTCAAATCAGATTGGCACATTCAACGTCCGAGCGTGGATTTATTTTTGATTTCTACTAAAAAGTCATGTAATGGTCAAATAAGACTGGCACATCCAACGTCCTGAGTGTGGATTTATTCTGATGTCCACTAAAAAGTCATGTAAGTCAAATAGATTGGCACATCCATCGTCCGAGCGTGGATTTATTCTGATGTCCACTAAAAAGTCATGTAATGGTAGATCAATTCAGACTATGGCCCTAATCCAAACGTCCTGAGTGTGGATTTATTCTGATGTCCACTAAAAAGTCATGTTTATTGGTCAAATAAGACGTATGGCATATTCAAACTTTGTGAGTGTGGATTTATTCTGATGTCTACAAAAAAAACAAATGTAATGGTCAAATAGACTATTACATCCAACGTCCTCAGCGTGGATTATTTTAATGTCCTTTAAAAAGTCATGACGTAATGATCAAATCAGATTGGCACATCCAACGTCCTGAGCGCGGATTTATTTTGATGTCCACTAAAAAGTCTTGTTATGATCAAATGAGATTGGCACATCCAACGTCCTGAGCGTGGATTAATTCTGATGTCCACTAAAAAGTCTTGTTATGATCAAATAAGACTGGCGCATCCAACGTCCTGAGCGTGGATTTATTCTGATGTCCACTAAACAGTCTTGTAATGGTCAAATCAGACTGGCACATCAACGTCCTGAGTGTGGATTTATTCTGATGTCTACTAAAAAGTCATGTAATGGTCAAATGATATTGGCACATCCAACGTTCTGAGTGTGGATTTATTCTGATGTCCACTAAAAAGTCATGTAATGATCAAATGAGATTGGCACATCCATCGTCCTGAACGTGGATGAATTCTGATGTCCACTAAAAAGTCATGTGATGGTCAATTCAGATTGGCACATCCAACGTTCTGAGCGTGGATTTATTTTGATGTCCACTAAAAGGTCATGTAATGGTCAAATAAGACTGGCACATCAAACGTCCTGAGTGTGGATTTATTCTGATGTCTACTAAAAAGTCATGTTTGGTCAAATAAGACTGGCACATCCAACGTCTTGAGCGTGGATTTATTCTGATGTCCACTAAAAAGTCATGTAATGATCAAATAAGACTGGCACATCCAACGTCCTGAGCGTGAATTTATTTTGATGTCCACTACAAAGTCATGTAATGATAAAATCAGATTGGGACATCCAACGTACTGAGCGTGGATTGATTCTGATGTCTACTAAAATGTCATGTAATGGTCAAATAAGACTGGCCTATCCAACGTCCTGAGCGTGGATTAGTTCTGATGTCCATTAAAAAGTCATGTAATGGTCAAATTCAGATTGGCACATCCAACGTCCTGAGCGTGGATTAATTCTTATGTCCTCTAAAAAGTCATGTGATGGTCAAATTAGACTGGCACATCAAACGTTCTGAGCGTTATTCTGATGTCAACTAAAAAGTCTTGTAATGGTCAAATCAGATTGGCACATCCACTGTCCTGAGCGTGGATTAATTTTTATGTCCTCTAAAAAGTCATGTAATGGTCAAATAAGACTGGCACATCCAACGTCCTGAGCGTGGATTTATTCTGATGTCTACTAATAAGTCATGTTATGGTCAAATAAGACTGGCACATCCAACGTCCTGATCGTGGATTAATTCTGTTGTCCAGTTAAAAGTCATGTAATGATCAAATAAGACTGGCACATCCAACGTCTTGAGCGTGGATTTATTCTGATGTCCACTGAAATGTCATGTAATGGTCAAATAAGACTGGCCTATCCAACGCCCTGAGCCTGGATTTATTCTGATGTCCACTAAAAAGTCATGTAATGGTCAAATCAGATTGGGACATCCAATGTCCTGAGCGTGGATTATTCTGATGTCTACTAAAATGTCATGTAATGGTCAAATAAGACTGGCCTATCCAACGTCCTGAGCCTGGATTTATTTTGATGTCCACTAAAAAGTCATGTAATGGTCAAATCAGATTGGGACATCCAATATCCTGAGCGTGGATTTATTCTGATGTCCACTAAAAAGTCATGTAATGGTCAAATCAGATTGGGACATCCAATGTCCTGAGCGTGGATTTTTTCTGCTGTCTACTAAAATGTCATGTAATGGTCAAATAAGACTGGCCTATCCAACGTCCTGTGCCTGGATTTATTCTGATGTCCACTAAAAAGTCATGTAATGGTCAAATCAGACTGGCACATCCAAAGTCCTGAGCGTGGATTTATTCTGATGTCCACTAAAAAGTCATGTAATGGTCAAATCAGACTGGCACATCCAACGTCCTGAGCGTGGATTTATTCTGATGTCCACTAAAAAGTCTTGTAATGGTCAAATCAGATTGGCACATCCTCTGTCCTGAGGTGTGATTTAATTTTAATATCCTGTAAAAAGTAATTTAATGGTCAAATAAGACTGGCAATATGCAGCGTCCTGAGCGTGGATTAATTCTAAGGTCCACTAAAACGTCATGTTATGGTCAAATAAGACTGGCACATCCAACTCCTGAGCGTGGATTAACTTTAATGTCCTGTAAAAGTCATGTAATGGTCAAATAAGACTGGCATATCCAACGTTCTGAGCATGGATTTATTCTGATGTCCACTAAAAGCCATGTAATGGTCAAATGAGACTGGCACGTCCAACTTCCTTAGCGTGGATTTATTCTGATATCCTCTAAAAAGTCATGTAATGGTCAAATAAGACTGGCACATCAAACGTTCTGAGCGTGGATTTATTCTGATGTCCACTAAAAAGTCTTGTAATGGTCAAATCAGATTGGCACATCCACTGTCCTGAGCGTGGATTAATTCTTATGTCCTCTAAATAGTCTTTGTAATGGTCAAATAAGATGGCACATCAAACGTCCTGAGCGTGGATTAATTCTGATGTCCACTAAAAGTCATGTAATGGTCAAATAAGACTGGCACATCCAACGCCTGACCAGTACATGACTATTTAGGGATATCAGATGTGCCAATCTTGCATGACCATGCAATACTTCAATGGACATTATATTAATCCACGCTCATGACGTTTGGATGTGCCAATCTTGCATGACCATGAAATACTTTCAAATGGACATCAGAATTAATCCGCGCTCAGAATGTTGGATGTGCCAATCAGAATTAATCCACGAAAGGATGTTGAAATGTACAAGTTTCTACGCAAATAATGTACTTGTCAATAGACATCAGAATTAATCCACGCTAAGGACATTGGATGTGCCAGTCTATTTGACCATAATAATGACATTTTGTGACATCAGAATTAATCTACGCTCAGACGTAAGTTGAATGTGCCACTTATTTGACCATTATATACTTGATTGGGACATTACATTAATCACGCTCAGAAGTTGATGTGCAATCTATTGACAATTATTACATTTTGATGGAAATCAGAATTAATCCACGCTCAAGACGTTGGATGTGCTAAGTTTCTTAGAACATGATATCACTTTTCAATGGAAATCAGAATTAATCCACGCTCAGGACGTTGGATGTGCTTCATAAATTTGACAATTACATGACTTTTTAGTAACATCATAAGTAATCCGCGCTCAGGACGTTGATGTGCCAATCTTATTTGACCATTATACATGAATTTATAGTGGACATGAAATTTATCTACGCTCAGGATATTGGATGTGCCAATCTTTGATGACCATGAAATACTTTTCAATGGACATCAAAACTAATCTACGCTCAGGAAGTTGGATGTGCCACACCAGTTTAACCATTACATGACTTTTTAGTAGACATCAGAATTAATCCAGGCTCAGGACGTTGGATGTGCCAAATTTCTAAGAATATCATATTACTTTTCAATGGACATCAAAATTAATCAACGCTCAGGACGTTGGATGTGCCAATCAGAACTAATCCACGCTCAGGACGTGGGATTTGCCACACATATTTAACCATAACATGACTTTTAGTAGACATCAGACTTAATCCACGCTCAGGTGTTGGATGTGTCAAGTTTCTACGAACATTAAATTTCTTTTCAATAAATATCAGAATTAATCCACGCTCAGGACGTTGGATGTGCCAATCTTATTTGACCATATATGACATTTTAGTGAACATCAAAATTAATCCACGCTCAGGACGCTGGATGTGTCAATCTTATCTGACTATTACATGACTTTTATTTGACATCAGAATTAATCTATGCAATGGATGTGCCAATCTTATTTGACCATATGTGATATTTCAGTTGACACTAGAAATAATCCACGCTCAGGATGTTGGTTGTGCCAAGTTTCTACGAACATTATATTACTTTTCTATAGATATGAAAATTAAACCACCCCCAGGACGTTGGATGTGCTAATTTTGGATAACCATGACATACTTTGCAATGGACATAAGAATTAATCCACGCTCAAGTTGATGTGCGATTTGGATGACTATCTTCATGGATAGAATAATCCTGCTAGACGTTGATGCCATCTTGACATTATGACTTTTTAGTGGACATCAGAATTAATCCAATCTCAGGACGTTGGATGTGCGAAGTTTATTTGACCATAATATTTCTTTTCAATGGATATCAGAATAATTCCTCGCTTAGGACGTTGGATGTGCCAGTCTTCTCTGACTATTATATGACTTTTAAGTTGATATCAGAATTAATTCACGCTCAGGATGTTGGACATGCAACTCTTTTATGACCATGAAAAACTTTACAATGGACATCATTATTAATCCTCGCGTAGGACGTTTGAAGTGAAAATATTCTTTGACCGTTATAGGAGTTTTTAGGGGACATCAGAAATAATCCAGTTCAGGGCTTTGGTATGTGCCATTCTTGGATGACCATGAAATAATTTTCAATGGACATCAAAACTAATCCACGATCAAGACGTTGGATGTGCCAAGCTTCTTTGACCATAATATTACTTTTCAATTGATATCAGTACGTTCATGAAGTTGGATGTGCCAATCTTGTTTGATCATGAAATACTTTTCAATTGACATCAGAATTAATCCACACTCAGGACGTTGGATGTGCCATTCTTGGATGACCATGACATACTTTTCAATGGACATCAGAATTAATCCAAACTCAGGACGTTGGATGTGCCATTCTTGGATGATCATGACATACTTTGCAATGGACATCAGAATTAATCCACGCTCAGGACGTTGGATGTGCTATTCTTGGATGACCATAAAATACTTTTAATGGACATCAGAATTAATACACGCTCAGGACGTTGGATGTGCCATTCTTGGATGACCATAAAATATTTTTCAATGGACATCAGAATTAATCCACGCTCAGGAAGTTGGATGTGCCATTCTTGGATGACCAATAAATACTTTTCAATGGACATCAGAATTAATCCATGCTCAGGACGTTGAATATGCCATTCTTGGATGACCATAAAATACTTTTAAATGGACATCAGAATTAATCCACGCTCAGGATGTTGGATGTGCCATTTTAAACATATGACACCTAAAGAGACAAAAAAGTTGATTAGAAATCTTTTATTTTGCTTTATTCTTAATTCGTAGTCAATTTGTAGTTAAAAACAGCCTATCTGAGCATTATGCGACTTATATTAAAAATTTCACAGCTCAATTTTAACTGACTGTAATGTATGACTTTGATAGAAAATACTTGAAAATTTCATTTTGGGCTACAGGAACATAAACTTTCAATATCAAGATCATTGTTTGCTGATTTTTTCTTGTTTGTTCTACTTCTTTAAAGACTTTCAACAATTTTGGCAATGAATTTAGTAAAAAATCCAAGGTATTGAAGTGTCAAGGAATATTGACCCCCCTTTTTTCATCTGGTGTCAGTAAAGTACTACACATTGATCAAAAGTACAGTCATGGTCATTTAACTGTGTTTATTTACATCAGTTAATAAATGACACAGAAATAGACAATAATTACTAAAGATCACCTTATGGATATTTTCGAACAAAATAAAGGTCCGAAACAGCATTTCTTATCACTTCTTCCAAGTTTCATGAATCATGATCGTCGGACAATTGTTTTAGTTTAAATAAGTTGATTTATTTAAAACAAGACAAAATTATTAGATAAAAATAAGATAGTTGATAGAATGTTTAATTATTTACAGAAATATGAAGTTAGCCCCGCGAGAGTTGGAGAGTTTATTGGTCCATCAAGCAGGATGCGTGGCACAGAGACGACTTGCACGTGGTCTTCGTCTGAATCACCCAGAAACAATAGCTATAATAGCATCGCAGGTATGTAACAAGACAAATGTTCAAAATTTATGACTTATATTCTTTAAAAAATCAAACTTTAACTTTAGTTTATGAACGAATAATTGAATTTTGGATGTAACTCCTCTTCTAATTGGCTGACAGTGTTTTGTCTATCAGTTCATATACGTAATTTCGTCATGTGACCGTGATGTCATCAACGTTTTTTTCATGAATTACTCCGGCTTGGAATTAGATTATAAGGGATGACTGTTATATTTTGTCTGTCTTTCAGAAGTAACGCAAAACAAATGTGGTGCACACTTTAAAATAACCTGCTACGCGGGTTATTCAGTTTGCACCAAATTTTTTATGTTATTTTGTCATAGACAGAAAAAAATATTACAGTAATTCCCTCATTAAACCCAAATCGATGCCACTGCTTGTGGACGTTACGTCCCCGAGGGTATCACCAGCCCAGTAGTCAGCACTTCGGTGTTGACATGAATATCAATTAAAATCAATTAAGTCTGCATTGGCTAGAGGTATAGGGGAGGGTTGAGATCTCATAAACATGTTTAACCCCGCCGCATTTTTGCGCCTGTCCCAAGTCAGGAGCCTCTGGCCTTTGTTAGTCTTGTATTATTTTTAATTTTAGTTTCTTGTGTACAATTTGGAGTTTAGTATGGCGTTCATTATCACTGAACTAGTATATATATTTGTTTAGGGGCCAGCTGAAGGACGCCTCCGGGTGCGGGAATTCCTCGCTGCATTGAAGACCTGTTGGTGACCTTCTGCTGTTGTCTTCTCTATAGTCGGGTTGTTGTCTCTTTGACACATTCCCCATTTTCATTCTCAATTTCATATGGTCATTTTTATAAATTTCCTGTTACAAAACTTTGAATTTTTGAAAAAGTAAGGATTTTGTTATCCCAGCTGTAATAGATTACCTTAGCCAAATTTGGCACAACGTTTTTGGAATTTTGGGTCCTCAATGCTCTTTAACTTTGTACTTGATTGGCTTTATAACTATTTGGATCTGAGAGCGTCACTGTCTGATGAGTCTTATGTAGAGGAAACGCGCGTCTGGCATATTAAATTATAATCCTGGTACCTTTGATAACTATCATAGAATCATTTAATAAGCTTTCAATGTAATAACAATTGAGAAAGGAAATTTTTACACTTCATGAGTATTCGATGACGGGGGTCTTTTTATGTAGTTTAAGCTGTACTTTTCCGATTTTCTTAGTCGTCCCTAATGGGTTTTTTTTTCAATAGAGATGATTTTTAAACTGGCTCAGATCTAGAGCAACACGATGATTTTATAGTTACTTAAGTTTTACCTTTTGAGGTCACTGACTTTTTCAAGTACAGCTTTAAAATAAATTGACGGTATTTTATCTTTTAAATATATGGATCTTCGAGAGATAATAGTCACGTTATAAATTTATTACATGTACAAGACAGCAGTATACTATTTATTTATCAAGTGTTGATACAGGATTTTGAAAAGGCACAGTGTTGTATACGTTACAACATCAAAAGCACTGTACGCTTAATTAACTTTTAAAGGAATTCAATACAAATTTTAATTTGTCTTTCTAAGGTTATTTTTGATAAATGATTCCATTATATATATGTAGGACTCTAAAGTGCGACAGGGACGCAAAAGTACGATGGTTACGCTAAAGTGCGATGGTCTACGCTAAAGTGCGATTCCTCCATACGCTAAAGTGCGATGGTCCGCGAAAGTATAGACGAAATAAACGTACTATGGATTATGACGTGAACAGTTTTTTTATACAAACAAAAAATGAACATGCCGAAAGAAAAATGTAGAATATTTGATTAACTACTACCAATTGCGAAAAAAGGTGAAAGCTCGGAGAACATTGCATTTCTCTCTCATTTAAATTAGGAATGTTTTAAACGAATAAATGTTTCACAAAGAAGGATTTGTATTTGTAATTTACAATGACAACTTCAAGGGGAGATTTGACATTAGTGATATATATACTGTGTGAACGGCAAGTTACGCCAATTATCCAAATATTTGATACGCCCGAATTAAATTTGTGTTTATCATATACAGGATATATTGATTTTTGTCACACCTAAACTACCATTTTAGCAATTATTATGTGGTCGTTCTTCTTAATTTAGAAACAATTAATTATGCCTACCGGTAATTATAAAGCCTAGCATGTATGTTATAAAACCTTATCATACTAGCTTTTCCTTAAAGGCTATTTATCATTACATCCGTGTTCTTTAAAGCTTTTAGCCCTTTAAACATTACCCTTTTGGTCCATCGCACTTTAGCGTGATAAACAATCGTACTTTAGCGAACAAACAGCCGTCGCACTTTAGCGTGATACACCATCGTACTTTAGCGTAGACCATCGCACTTTAGCGTGACCATCGCACTTTAGAGTACCATCGCACTTTAGAGTCCTACATATATATTTTCTTTTGATTACTTTTTGGCTTTTTAGCTCACCTGGCCCGAAGGGCCAAGTGAGCTTTTCTCATCACTTGGCGTCCGTCGTCCGTCGTCCGTCGTCCGTCGTCGTTAACTTTTACAAAAATCTTCTCCTCTGAAACTACTTGGCAAAATAAAATTAAACTTGACCACAATCATCATTGGGGTATCTAGTTGAAAAATTGTGTCCGGTGACCCGGCCAACCAACCAAGATGGCCTCCATGGCTAAAAATAGAACATAGGGGTAAAATGGATTTTTTGGCTTATAACTCAAAAACCAAAGCATTTAGAGCAAATCTGACATGGGGTAAAATTGTTTATCAGGTCAAGATCTATCTAGATTTTCAGATAATTGGACAACTGGTTGTTAGGTTGCTGCCCCTGAATTGGTAATTTTAAGGAAATTTTGCTGTTTTTGGTTATTATCTTGAATATTATTATAGATAGAGATAATCTGTAAACGGCAAAAAAGTTCAGCAACGTAAGATTTACAAATAAGTTAACAGGACCAAAATGGTTAGTTGATCCCTTTAGGAGTTATTGCCCTTTATAGTAAATTTTTAACCATTTTTCGTAAATCTTAGTTATCTTTTACAAAAATCTTCTCCTCTGAAACTACTGGGCCAAATAAAATCAAACTTGGCCACAATCATCATTGGGGTATCTAGTTTAAAAATTGTGTCCGGTGACCCAGCCAACTAACCAAGATGGCTGTCATGGCTAAAAATAGAACATAGGGGTACAATGCAGTTTTTGGCTTATAACTCAAAAACCAAAGCATTTAGAGCAAATCTGATAGGGGTTGATAGTGTTAATCAGGTCAAGATCTATCTGCTTTAAAATTTTCAGATGAATTGGACAACTGGTTGTTAGGTTGCTGCCCCTGAATTGGTAATTTTAAGGAAATTTTGCTGTTTTTTGTTATTATCTTGAATATTATTACAGATAGAGATAAACTGTAAACAGCAATAATTTACAGCAAAGTAAGACCTAAAAAAATAAGTCAATGACCAAAATGGTCAATTGACCCCCTAAGGAGTTATTGCCCTTTATAGTCAATTTTTAACAATTTTCATTAAATTTGTAAATTTTTACTAACATTTTCCACTGAAACTACTAGGCCAATTATTATAGATAGGGATAATTGTACACAGCAAGAATGTTCAGTAAAGTAAGATCTACAAACACATCACCATCACCAAAACACAATTTTGTCATAAATCCATCTGTGTCCTTTGTTGAATATTCACATAGACCAAGGTGAGCGACACATGCTCTTTAGAGCCTCTAGTTTATATATAGATACATTTTCTGATTTTCAGCTGTCAAAATGTCTGTTTAACATACTGCCATTAATTGATTTCGGAGTTTCTTTTTTCTTTTTTTTTTTATCAGGAACACGTTATTGCGAACAAAAAAATGAAAGTTTACCACAGAGTCGTCTGCTCTTGACCAAGGTATTTAAACTTTTGCAAGTTTACCTGTTTTATTGATCAATACAATAGCTATTGTTCTCTGTCTAGTTTATTTATTTGGGACCTTTAAATTTCTTCTAGGAGAAATCTATCACTCATTGATTAATTTACCTGACCAAAAAAATATCTTCTTTGTTGATTGAAATATACATGTATAGACTCACATAAACTGCGTGTGATACAGTATTTATTCTATATCAATAATATATCTTCAATCTGTTCTATATAAACACTGATTCAATTATAATGTTTATTTCTGATTTTTTTTTACTACTGCAAATGAGTTTTCATGTTTTTGTGGTCGTTCATTGTTCATTGTTATAGCCAAGTGCAAAATCTTAGGTGGTGTTACTCATATGTCTTTTCAAAATTATATGAGAGTTTGGTGCTTCCAATTGTTGAATATGGTGCTGGTATTTGGGGGGTTGCAATTTTTTTTCTTTTATAAATGTCATCCATAATAGAGCTTGCAGATTTTTTCTTGGAGTGGGTAAATATACTCCAAATGCTGCAGTTGCAGGGGATATAGGGTGGATACCTATCTTTCAAAAACAATGGCAATGCTTAATTCGACTA